>CAMZMU010000045.1:44107592-44310689 GCA_947311845.1 Poa pratensis
TCGACAAGCTGTTCGAGGCGGAGGCGGCGATTCGTGAAGGCCGCCCTTACGCCGGGGCCTCCTCCTCCTCTTCGTTCGGGTTCTTCTTCCGACTCCGAGCAGGGTTCTTGCCCGGCTCCGGCCGGCAGTGCGGGACGGGCGGCTCCGCCGGCGCAGCGGCAACGGTCATCGTCCTCTCGATGACGAGTAGGGAGATTCTAGCGTAGCAAGGCGGATGCAATGCAAGTTTCCATTCTAGTGTAGCAAATGCGGACGTGTTGCATGCCTTTGTAGTAATATGTCAACTAGAAAAGAGGAGTGTGGTTGTAGGAGCATGTTTTTAGGGGTTGTCCGGTCACCCTCCGCGGACGCGTCCGGATGCGTCCGGGCGCAGTATGTGGTCCGATTTTGGGGGGTGCGGTTGGGAGATGCTCTAATCGCTACAATTTTTCTCACTTCTGGCCTTTTCAAATCCTGCAGTTTGCGCTAAAATCTTCCGAGTCCAACTTGAGAGTCCTCCATCCGACGCACAGGACAGTTTGAGGATCTTAGCCGTCCAGTTCCTGCAGATCCAGCCGCACATTGCTGTTCACGCGGATCGACGGGCCCACACCCTTTCCCTCAACTCCTTTTTAAATCTCTCGTCCCCGTCCCTCCCGAATCACCCATCTCTGTACTCTTCTCTGAAGACCACCTGCAGCTAGCCATGGACGCCTCAAGCACCGCGACCGGAGCAAAGGCCAAGAAGGGAGCAGCCGGGCGGAAGGCCGGCGGCCCCAGGAAGAAGTGTGGCTAGGTCCGTCAAGGCAGGCCTCCAGGTCCCCGTCGGCCGTGTTGGGCGCTACCTGAAGAAGGGCCGGTACGCCCAGCGGGTCGGCAGCGGCGCCCCCGTCTACCTCGCTGCCGTGCTCGAGTACCTTGCCGCAGAGGTGCTGGAGCTCGCTGGGAACGCCGCCAAGGACAACAAGAAGTCCCGCATCATCCCGAGGCACGTTCTGCTCGCCGTCAGGAACGACGAAGAGCTCGGGAAGCTGCTCGCCGGCGTCACCATCGCCCACGGCGGCGTTCTGCCCAAGATCAACCCCGTGTTGCTGCCCAAGAAGACGGCGGAGAAGGCGACCAAGGAGGCCAAGTCACCGAAGAAGACTACCAAGTCCCCAAAGAAGGCCTAGAGGACTCGTTGCACTGCTTATATGTTGTAGCTGGGATTGATGCTGTGCTTCAGATTAGAGTGTTGTTTGTCTAGTGGTGTCGTTGAACTACCTTGTGATCTGTAATTCAAATTGTGTTCTGTGTTACGTTTGCCCGTGCTGTCGGTTTCCTTTGGATATTTTCAGTGGTTTGCGCCGTGAATTGCCAAAGGCTCTGAATAATTGGGAAAAGTAAGATTTTCTTTGGCTCTTATCGGGGTATCGTGAAGAGCATCTCGCAAAGGTTGTGTTCATGTCGCGCGCCCTTGGTAGTGGGTAAGCGCCTGATATATTGGAGACATTTTTGTTTTGGCGGCTAAATTTGGCGCTCTCGTTTCCATTGGGTTCAGAGAGTTGGGCGGGCAACTGAAAACTGCATCCTCTCGTTGCGACTTGGGATTTTAGCTGTTCTTGTTTCGTTTGCCTTGATTTCGCGTTGGTCTGAAGGCTTGGATCTTATAGGGGGTGGATATGCACTTCATGACGTTTAAATTTCATCCAGGAGATTGGGCTGTGAAACCATTGGCGGGAAGTTAGTTCCTTCGCGCACTCTTTTTGGCGGCGTGATTTCCCGCCCCAGTTTCAGTTTTAACTTTCTGGGAGCAGAGTTTGAAAGGAATCTTTGTTTAACTAACTTGAAGGCATAGCACTCATCGAAAGAATTGGATTCGTGCATTTGGCGCGTCTTACTAGCGCCAGAAAAGATTGGACGAAATTTCGCTTTGGCGGCGAGATTTGCCGCCTCCGTTCAATTTGGCTCAGGGTGTTGGGCGGGAAAGTGGCAAGTGAAAACTGTATCCTCCCATCCCCGCTTTCTGTTGCCGTAACTTTACTGTAGTCTAATTTTAAAAGAAAAAAACTTTACTGTAGTCACGTTACTCCAACTTTCCCACTTTTGGTATCGTGTGGCTGTGCACGCTGCGTTAGGCCAAGTACAACGCGAGGCGCTTGCGTGGGTGCCAGGATCGATATCCCGGCCAAAACGGCAGTTTCGTTTCTGAATCCCAGCCTGGAGCGCTTGCAGCGGAGTGTCGACGCAACAACTAGCAGCGACGCTTAACATATTTTTTTCCTCCTGTATAAGGCGAGCGCAGAGGGAAAAGGGCCCAGCAGTGGAACGGTTTTGTCCATGTGATTAGCGTCTAGCGTTGCAGAATAGAACGCTTAGCTGATAAATCCTTTCATTGGTATTTATTTTTTCTTCATAAGCGCCCATATTAGCGTCTAGCATTGTACATGCCCTTAGTCAAATACTAGAAGAAAAGTATTAGCGTTGCCGCGTCCAGTAGTATGACGAAAAATAGATGAACAAATAGCTTTTTAGTAAAATATATATATAATACAGTAACATAATGAGATATAGTATCATTGCCTCACTCTCTTAAAAATTCACTTAGATCCTCACATACACATAGAGGAATAGAGAAGGGTGCAGTTGTAGCAAGGTTAGTAGTACACCAACAAAGATATATGCTTCCAGATAAATAATGTTAAACTTTGCATACATTATTTAGATAATCAGGCACGATCAAAATTATAAAATATCACACAAGTAAAATTGTGTCGATCAATAAAAAAATTGAGCAAAGTTCCGACAATTGTATACAATTATGATATAATGAACATGGCATACTCGAGAGTTATACTAGCAAAGATTTGATTAGCCACCGAGATTCTACAGTCAAGGTCACTGATTTTATAAGAAATCAATTAAACCTATATCTATACTACTATTAAAAGAGCAAACTTGTGTTGATACATTAAATCTAAGCCCTTTTATTTGGCCAATGACCCAAATCGCTCCAATGTTTGACAACTCAACACCTTTTCAGTTTCGTGCTAATTACAAGAATTGCCATCCAAAAAGAAAGAACTGCCCCAATCTCGAGCTGCCCGACCCCAGCGACGGCGTGACCTTGAACAGCGGCGGCGGCCGGATCCGTCTCGGAGGTCGACGAGGCAATGGCCTACAGGAAATCGGCGGCAGGGTCCTGGCCAGCCGGCATCCGTGGCTCCGCTTACCAGCGCGCCCCATCCCGCCATCCTGCTCGGCGCGCTCCGCCCGTGATTCGTTTCTAGCTGGCAAGCTCCGTCCTCCGAAATCCATACCTTGCCGACCAACACCGGCGAGTTCCGCACCAATCCTGCTCCATGCTGCAAATAACACGTCTTGGTAGCAGACTCCCTCGATCCGCCCACCTTTCCCCACCGAGGCATGAATCCTCGACGAGAGACCCTAGCGCGCTCCCTCTAAATCCTCTCTTCGCGTGTCCCCTTTCAATTTCCATCCCGTCTTAAATTTCCAGCGTACAATCAATCTAAAAAGGCCCAATCAGCCTCTGCCCGATCCCTTTCCACTCAAGCCCTTTTTTCCTCTGCCTTGCCGGCTGACGCAGTGGAGGAGGAGGTCCTTTCAATCTTTTGACTAGCTTTCATGTTCCGACCACACTGCAATCCATGATGAATTTCTGATCAATCCGTTCCTCCATATATAGTTTTCGTGTTGCTACTTTTGGTTTTCAGCTAGCCAGTAATTATTGATCTGATCAATCCGTTCCTACAGTTTGCCTATTGCTTCTTTTGGTTTGACTTCAATACATAGATGATCGAATTTGTACTATGTTTGGGATAATAAATCTACGGCGGAACTGCAATCCGGAGGGTTAAATCCTAAGTATATAAAAGTTGGATTATATCGCGAATTGTGGGAGGCCCTATCACTGTAGCAGCTACAGTCTGCTACAGTGTTGAACAGTCCGTCGATCCGTTCCGTCGAACGGCGATCCGACGGCATACAGTACACGCCCGTAATGTTTTTGAAAAAAACACCCTTCAAAGATCGCACCACTGCTCCGCAGTCCAAACTTTACCAAAGAGAAGGACCAAGACGCAAATTACGGAAAATACAGGGATCCGTGGAAAAAACTGCGAACACTTCCCCACCCTTTCTCTCTCCCGCGACACCGCGATGGTCGCCGGCGTCGCCGCCGCGGTGCGCGGCCGCCACGGTCCTCTCCGGACGAATCCAAGGGCACAGAGAGGTTCGCCGTCGCCGCCCCTACCTCCTCGCCAAGTTTCGCTTCCCGGGACGCCTCGCCGGCGTCGGAATCGACGACGCCGTCCCACTGCCAGTCCGCGCATTTGGGCGCCGCCGGCGACGCTCCGGCCTAAAAGCGGCGGCGCCGCCAGATCCAGGTAGGCCGCGTCGCCGTGCTTCCAGCGCGCCTGCGCGTGCGCCGCCTCTCGCGGTGGTTCCGCGCCGGCGACGCCCTCGCCACCGCAGCGGCTTCGCCCCCAGGTGACGCCAGCGTGGCGTCACCGAGCCTTGGGCTGGGCTAGCGGGATGGCTGCTGGGCCGGGCTGGGCCGACGGGACGGCTGGCTCGGACCCTTTTTTTTCTGCTTTTCTTTTTCCATTTTTTTTGTATCTTTTAAAATACAACTCCAAATAAATTCAAACCAATTTCTCACAATTTGTAAATATCCAAACAGGGCAAAACACTTGAACATATGGAGTTGTACCATCTGAATTTTGCTCTAATTATATGGAGTCGAGTTTAGCAAAATTCTCCAGCTACAGAATCCGAATGAATAAATGTGCATTTCCATCCGCTATGGACTTAAATTCAAGATTAATAATTTTTGAACATTTTAAATTGCTTCAAAAAAGAAAATACTCTAAAATGTAGAAAAATGGTCACAAAAAAATTCCAACTATTTAGAAGGGAAAAAGGATTGGAACATTTTTAATTGGTGAAAATTGTAAGAAAAAACAAATGCATTCCCCATGATTATGTACAGCTCAACTTAACAAATGCTCACATTATGTACTCCCTCTGATTATGAACTCTAACTGAACATTTGAATTATGTAATTATTTGGCAAAAAAAATTCCTACAAGTATGAAATTCAGATGCAACTCTTCAAATTATATATTAACTTTACTAAATGCTCACAGAATACACATCTTCCGATTAGGAAGCTAAATTAATTATTTATGGCAACATACAAACATAATCGAACATTCAAATTTGTTGACTTTTTCAAATTATCCCAGACGACAAATTCTGACACGTTTCACATTTCCAACTACAACAGACGCGTCCTATCTCCGTGTTCTTTTTTTTTATTCCGAAATTTTTCAGATTTAAAAAACTTTCAAGTACAAACAATTCCAAATTTGAAATTTACTCCGCGATGACCGTTGCTGCTGTCAGCATGACGTGAGCTGTCGACCCACAGGTTAGTTTTCCCCCCGAAGCAACAGCTCCAGAAATTGTTATAATTCCGACATGTCGGCCCAGTTTAATTACACAATTTGCAGAAAACTGAAAACACGTTCGAAAAACAAAATCTCTGAATGAAACCGCCTCGAAAAATGTCCATAGTACGACAAAACAATCAAAAAAATACATGCTAATTACTTTTGGTTCTTACGAAAATTAAGTTGGTCAATATTTTGATATATTTCGAACACATTTCATGTAATTACAGTTAAGAACTAATGGCAACATACAAACATATACAAATGCTTCATTTCGCTAAATATTTGGACATTTTCTAAACTATGTAAAAAATGCTAAAAAAAACCCGCTAACTACGTCTGACAAAACATACAACATATTTGAACAATTCAAAATAGTTAATACTTACATGCAACATAAACAAACTTCTCCGAATTGCGGACTCGAATCCTTATGGAATTAACACTAATTACTGCTAACAAAATACAAATACTCCGATTAAAGAGTTCTTTTACAAATTTACAAATAAATAGAAACTAAAAAAAGCGCGGCGTGACGCCGCGCAACATTCCACTAGTAAGCAAATAATACTTGGATTATTTTCTGATCTTTCCAGTTCTACATGAATATTTTGATACAGAAATCCTGAATGTTCTCTATTTTGCTTGTAAATTAATGGATGCCGGAGACATCCAATCCGGCCGTCGACCACATCCCCATCGTGTGCAAGGACGCCATGGCATTCTTCTTCATGTCCAATCTCACCTGTCAGTGCACGCTCAACAAGTAAGTATCACTATATGTTTAGGCTTAGAGAACTAATTTTGAGTTCATTGTACTTTTTTCTCACTATATGCTTACAGATTGGTACGAGAGGGTAAGGAAATTGAATCAGGATGGGGCATAGCTGATTTTATTCTGTTCATGTTAGCTGTTTCTGATACTAAAGCCGGGTCATAATGCATGTGCATACGTAAATTTTGGTCATATGATTTTGCCGGTGCTCTAGCTGAATAATGAACATTGTTAAACTCATAGTAAATGAAATTGAAAAATAAATAGATTGTAGTTTTATTTTGTATGCTATTTATAGATGAAATTGAAACATAAAAGAAGGATAGGTTAATTTTCACAAAAAGTTAATGTCGCACTAACGTTTATGGTAAAATGTCAAAACTTTAAACACTACAAGGAGTGCAATTTTGGTACAATGTCAAAATACAAGGAGTGCAATCTGAAGAAATTAGTGGATCCACGAGGATGAATAAAAAAATGGAGGTGAAGATATTATTTGAAGTCTTTTTTTGTCAGTCATCCTATCCACCATCCATGTCGACATTGGTCGAATTTGATGAGAATTCGTCGGCGGAAAAATAGGTGTCGTCGAATTTGATGCAGATATTTCTCTCCCATTCCACATGGGTAACAAGCGAGTAAAGGTAAATTATATCAACAATCCCGAAAAATAACAAACTACCTATTCGTATATCACCATTGCTAATTGGAATGAGAAAGTGAAATAATTCTCATAAGATATTTGGTCTGGTTTAATCTTTTTATCAAGAAATATATTTAAATGGCTCGGTAAAATAACTCAACGAAACAAATATAATTCAAAGACATGTTTATATTAAAATAAATTATGAGACGTGCGTTGCACGTGCACGTCCACTAGTAACATAAATTATCCAAAAATCTGTAAAAGTGTTAGTAGCTCCGAAGCCACCATATATCCTTTAAAAAATATCGAAATGACATGTCTAAGTTTCAATTATTTTTTGAAATAAAGCATACAACCATGTGTATGTTTTCTATGTACTCTAATATTTTATATTTTGGGCTACACAAAAGAGAAATTTGAGGGGAAATGAAGCTATTTTTCTTTTTCACAACCACAATTTTCTCTTTTCAGTAGCTGGTAATTGATAACCCCCAAGAGCAGGGAATCACTGTAGCACCTCTCAATGTGGAAGTAGGGTATCGATCCGCAGGAGCAAGAAGGAAAAGTTATCTATTCCCTACAACTAAAGTGTCACAAGTTTTAGTTGATTATGCACTAAACAAGTTTAAAGAATAAGATGGTTGATTTAATGGATGGAAGTTTAATGTAACAAAACAAGAATGTAAAAGTGTCCCAATCCTCTTCAATGCAAGAGGACAAGACAAAGGTTTTCTCTTATAGGAATAATGGACATGGGTTCATGGGTTCACTCAATCCTCTCTCCCATCTATGGTGATTATCATGTTATAGATAAAAAGTACACACAATTGTCATGCTTTAATGGTAAACTTCTATGACGGCTACATTTCCTAAAACACATAGTTGAAAGAAAATAATCATTTGTGTTGCTAGGTCACCCTCGTAAGGCTAGCGTGGTTTGTTGTCACTCCCACATCATACTTCTTCCTTTTTACCCCCAGATAAAGGATGTTGGGTTGTATTGTGTCACTCAATACATATGCCGTTGTCACATCGGCCATCCCGTACCTACATACATCATACTTCATAATGGACAATATTCTAAACACTAGTGCAATGATTCATATTTCGTGCGCATGACCACATCTCTCTCATCCATCTACACTTGGTGGTGTCAATCACCTCATGACATGGATAAACAAGGCATTATGCATAAATCGAACCATCACATGCATCATAGAATATCTCCAAAATATGACAAGTTATAAAAGATCCAACACAACGGTAAATGCATAACAAATATCATCTTATACCACAATATCCACCATAGGAATTACATAGATAGATCCATACTTATGCAAGACACATCATATGGACTTCAACAATAATCATACATAGAGAGATTAGATCAAGTTACCACCACAAACCCAAAGTCCAGGGGGTGGACTACTCCCCCTTCATCATGGTGATGATGGTGGAGATGTTGGAGAAGATGGAGACCACCCCGGCAGCGCCCCGCCGGAGTTTTCCCCCTCCAATCTGTAGCTCCAGGTCTTCTGTTTCGTGGTTTTGTGTTTCTGCGGCGCTCCCTTCCGAAAGCCGTCGGGGGACTATTTTTATAGTCGTTTTTAGGTCAAGACGAAGGCGCGGGGACGAAGATCGATGACATCGGAGGCTCGAGGCCCAGGATAGGTGGTCCCACGCGGCCAAGGAATCTGGCCGCGTGGGCCCACCTCTTTTGGCCCTCGGGTTTCCATTTTTTCGCTTCCTTCGCTCCTACGCTTTGTTCCTTCCAAAAAATGATCCCCGCAAAATATTAGGTCATTTGGACGTCGTTTGGGTCCCTGAAACATCAAAATATAGAAAATAGGGGTTTTCTGCCAGTGCAGGGTTAATTCCAGAAAAATAGGGAAACTGTGAAATATTCCCAAAATCAATATAAAACAATGATATAACCCTTATATGATGCAAATATGATTGAAATATAAGTAATATAATGCAAAGTTCATGTATGCATTTTACATGCATCAACATCCCCAAGCTTAACCTATACTCGTCCTCGAGTATGAAGGTGATAAAACTAACATGGACTTTGCTTTTTAATACTATCAATGGATATCAAAGATGATTACTATTGCTATATAGAGTCGAATGATTCATTCTTCAAAGGAATAGCAATATACAAGATAGATTATGAAGTGATATCAAATATTCAATGTAAGGATGTTCAATCATAATTCACAAAGTGTAACATAGAAGAAAGTACTATGGACCAAATGTATGCATAATAAAAAGTAAAAACATCCTATTATGGTCATAGAGTATTCTTGTAAATCTGAATATAAAAGGTGGACACTTTGGAAAGATATATAAATAAGTAGAGGTAAAACATGAATAAGTTTCATCCAGCTTCCAAATGCTTCTACTTAAGTTAATGTTTGCAATGTGGTATCCATTGGTGTGGAGCTCTCATTACCCCTATCATAGCATCTTGAATGGTTAAAGTTTAAAGTGAAAGCAAATATGAGTAGTGTGCTTGACAAAGTATGGGTTGAATGCCTCATGCCCCGTGAATACGAGTACCTACACCACGGTGTTACTCAACTCGGGCCACAAAGCAAGTTCAAGTTAAAGTCATTGTAAGTAATATAATAGCGTCATCAAGAGCATCAACTGGGGTACCTCTTGCCTCAGGACATGGAAACTAGCCCATGTCAAAATGACAAGACAAACAGACAATGAACAATCTCTCTAGCCATTTATACAAACTCCTCAAACTTACTAAGTTTCCGCATTTATTTGGCACCATGATAAGCATCCATAAACAAAAGTACATGATATCAACTAAATATAATTAAGAGCACGTTGAAAGCTTGCCATGTGACACCACATATGAGCTAACTCCCAACCAAGACTCTTGTCAAGCATACAACTTCATAATTTTAATCACAATGGTTCATGTTTATTAAGTGCAATAAAAGTAAAATGTGCATCAAGTTCGTGAGAGCTTTTAACCAACTTTCCCATAACAATCAATAACATAAGCATTTTAATTTGGAAACATAGATAATACAATATAACATGATAAACATACTCGGAATAGCATTAAGCTAATAGGTAGATATGGTGGACTCACTGGAAAACTTTGGTTGAAGGTGTTGGAAAACAAGTTTTTACGTGTTGGAATTTTTGGGCAGCAAAAGGGAGAAAGTTGACCATCTAAATGCATGCATAAGTGTCCATAGAACTAATCAATCCATGTTAAACAAAGTAAAGTAACATTCAGCATCAAAACATGAATAAAAGATAGCTCTTGATAAAACACTTGCAAATTAATACTCATTAAAAAGCACATGAATCATGCAACTATATGTATCTTTTTGAATCAACTCAAACATCCCTTTCCCAATCTTTTTAATAGCATCCAACTTAATTCAACCCAAATTTCCAGTAGCTCTCTCATAACATAAATGAAAAGTGGTGGTCTCACAAATAAAAACCAAACCGAAATAACAAAAATAAAAGACGCTCCAAGTTTATGCGATAAAGTGCATTGATCGAAAAACAGAAGTTAGACGTGTGCAAACCGAGAGTGTGTTGGTCCAGTGGGGTTGTCTCCACATCCCCAAGCTTATGGTCTTCACCATCCTTGGATAACTCTTGGTGCATCTCCTCTAATCCCTGTGAAAAAACTTCAAAACACCGTTTCTCCCATCTCTTTTCTGTGGGGCGACATTAGTAGTGATAGACAAATGAATTGCTTGCTGCATAAAATCCTTAAACAAAAATTCATATGAATGTCCAGAAAGTGTATAATGTTGTATGCCTACTTATAAACTCAATTGGATCAAAAAGATTCAAGTTAAAAGTTCAAAGAATGCATCAAACAAAATGGGACAGAATCTGTCCAGAAAAACAGCAGCAGCAAAACACATTTTTCTACGCTACTTAAATATGTCGAAAAAATCTGAAAAAATTCACGCTTACAGAGGATGAAAAGTTGCAACTATAGTTCAAATTTCAGCTCATTCGGAGTCACAGAATAAGAATGCAAAATCATACCGTGCACAGATTCGTGCTGGAATAAAGTCTCCGAATGCAAAAAGCAACTTTTTCAAGCCAAAATAGGTAAAACTTGACACTTTATTAAAAATTTCAGAAACAAAACTAAAAACTAAGCCTCTTGTTAGAGCAAGAGGACACAAAGAAAATCAAAAATAAAAACAACCGGGTTGCCTCCCGTAAAGCGCTTTCTTTATAGCCATGTAGCTAGGCTTCTTACTTTGGTGATCATGAAGGTTGAAGCTCATGAGGGAGCTTGTTCTTTGGTGTGTCCTCTTCCTTGAGAAGTGTTCATGCATAATACCAGGGTCCCATGGTGTTATCAATCCAATCAAAATTATATTCAAGTTGAGACCTAGTAGAGAGAAAAACAAAACACAAAAGTAATAACAACAAAGTCTAACTTTCTTTCTATGCATTGGCATTTTGTATATGAATGAAGCACAATAAATAGAAATTTTCCAATGCATATTAACAGTAGATACTTGCAACTTATAGTTATTAGCAACATAAAGAGGGCTCTTATCACCTCCTCTTTCATAATAGTTGCAAGAAGTAAAAGTAAATTCACCCATATAACCATTGGACTCATCCAACTTAGATAATTTAGGTACATAAAGAGGATCATTAAATTTATTATGGAATTCATTAGCATGCTTCCCTCTTTCAAAATAGTTATTAAGATCAATATCAAGTTTAATATCATGGTTGCAACAAAGATTTGGAACTAAAGGTAATTGCAAACCACATAAGTATTTCTCAACATAAGCAAATTTCTCCTCTATGGTATAAGTAGGAGAATCCAGAAACAAAGTAGGACTCTCATGAGTAAGAGTAACATCACAAACAGCAAGTATATCATTTTTATCCTCACATAATTTAGTAACAACTAAACATGGAGGTTTATCAATAAGCATAGGACCATCATCTAAAGCATTATCATATAGCATATTTAAGCAATACTCCTCATTATCATCAATAAGTTCACTAGTAGCATTAATAGAAAGTAAAGGAGCATTATTAGTTTCATCATAATAGCATGAGTTATCATATAGGACCATAGAATTTTTAGTTTGACACTCATCATAACATGGGTTTTCATAAATAACAAAAGACTTTTGAGTTCGAGTGCTACTATCAAATGTTGATGGTGAAGTTGGGAGATCCAACTCTTCCCCAAGCTTAGGTTGGAACACATCCATTTCAATCTACTCTTCACATATTTCCTCTTCCAAGCTTATGTTTTCATTATCCTTTTCCTGCAAAATATTAGTACTTTCCATGGCAGCAAGAATTTTTTCTTTAACATAAACATTATCACTAAACTCTTTTTTGCCAAGTTGGAGAAGAATAGAAATGTGTCCTTTCATTACACAAGCTTCATGACTAGTTGCAAAAAAATTATCAATATGAAAGTCTATTTCATGGGCTGCAACATAAGCAATATATTTCTCAACTTGTTCTATATCAGGGCATGAAAAATTATTTTCACGATAACAAGCAATTAGAGGATCACTGTTGTGCTTACATTGATAGGGAGAGTGTTTATAGTCTTTTCTAAAGCAGCAAGTTACATCATGTAATTCACAAAACTCAATAGCCATATCATTGAGATGTTCAAGTAATTCAAGCATTCTATTTCCTTCTTTGGTTGATCGATATTCATAGTAAGCTCCCATAGTTTTGACATAACCTTCCTCCATAGCTTAAAACACAAATTAAAAGCAACACTTAATTTTTATGATCTTAAATGAAAACTGAAAGTAAAATGATACTATAATGATATAACCGAAATAACAACTAATAAACAAAATGCAAAACTGAAAATAAAATATGAAACCGAAATACAAAAGATAAAAAGAAACTGAAAATAAAAAGATAAATGCAAAGCTGAAATTTAAATATGATATGCAAGACAATAACAAAATAAAATGATTTGAAGGTAAAGACGGATAAGATGATGCTCACGTAGGTGCAACCTCCCCAAGCTTAGGTGATTGTAAGATATAAAACAAGATAAAATAAATCTAAAGTCTAGTGCGCACAAGAATAGAAACTTAAGCGCTACGCTCCCCGGCAACGGCGCCAGAAAAGTACTTGATGACCCCAAGAGCCGGGATCACTGTAGCACCTCTCAATGTGGAAGTAGGGTATCGATCCGCAGGAGCAAGACGAAAAAGCTATCTATTCCCTACAACTAAAGTGTCACAAGTTTTAGTTGATTATGCACTAAACAAGTTTAAAGAATAAGATGGTTGATTTAATGGATGGAAGTTTAATGTAACAAAACAAGAATGTAAAAGTGTCCCAATCCTTTTCAATGCAAGAGGACAAGACAAAGGTTTTCTCTTATAGGAACAATGGACATGGGTTCATGGGTTCACTCAATCCTCTCTCCCATCTATGGTGATTATCATGTTATAGATAAAAAGTACACACAATTGTCATGCTTTAATGGTAAACTTCTATGACGGCTACATGTCCTAAAACACATTGTTGAAAGAAAATAATCATTTGTGTTGCTAGGTCACCCTCGTAAGGCTAGCGTGGTTTGTTGTCACTCCCACATCATACTTCTTCTTTTTTACCCCCAGATAAAGGATGTTGGGCTGTATTGTGTCACTCAATACATATGTCGTTGTCACATCGGCCATCCCGTACCTACATACATCATACTTCATAATGGACAATATTCTAAACACTAGTGCAATGATTCATATTTCGTGTGCATGACCACATCTCTCTCATCTATCTACACTTGGTGGTGTCAATCACCTCATGACATGGATAAACAAGGCATTATGCATAAATCGAACCATCACATGCATCATAGAATATCTCCAAAGTATGACAAGTCATAAAAGATCCAACACAACGGTAAATGCATAACAAATATCATCTTATACCACAATATCCACCATAGGAATTACATAGACATATCCATACTTATGCAAGGCACATCATATGGACTTCAACAATGATCATACATAGAGAGATTAGATCAAGTTACCACCACAAACCCAAAGTCCAGGGGGTGGACTACTCCCCCTTCATCATGGTGATGATGGTGGAGAAGTTGGAGAAGATGGAGACCACCCCGGCAGCGCCCCGCCGGAGTTTTCCCCCTCCAATCTGCATCTCCAGGTCATCTGTTTTGCGGTTTTGTGTTTCTGCGGCACTCCCTTCCGAAAGCCGTCGGGGGACTATTTTTATAGTCGTTTTTAGGTCAAGACGAAGGCACGGGGACGAAGATCGACGGCATCGGAGGCTCGAGGCCCAGGATAGGGGGTCCCACGCGGCCAAGGAATCTGGCTACGTGGGCCCACCTCTTTTGGCCCTCGGGTTTCCATTTTTTTGCTTCCTTCGCTCCTACGCTTTGTTCCTTCCAAAAAATGATCCCCGCAAAATATTAGGTCATTTGGACGTCGTTTGGGTCCCTGAAACATTAAAATATAGAAAATAGGGTTTTCTGCCAGTGCAGGGTTAATTCCAGAAAAATAGGGAAACTGTGAAATATTCCCAAAATCAATATAAAACAATGATATAACCCTTATATGATGCAAATATGATTGAAATATAAGTAATATAATGCAAAGTTCATGTATGCATTTTACATGCATCAGTAATACCATTATTTCACCATAAATTTGGTAGATATGTACAAAATATGTGTATATACCCAAAAATACTTAATTTTAATATTCGAGGGATGTGGAATATAAAATAAGAGCAAAGTGGGGTCCACCATGGTGTGGTATTACTGCTCCACCGGAGGATATGTGGGAGCAAGGAGAGAAGACATCAATTATAGAGAGCTTTCTATTTGTAAAACATGTGTATATATCAACAAACATAAATTTTGTCATACTTAATTTTAATATAGGAGAGTTGTGAACTATAAAGGAAGAGCTAAGTGGGGTCCATAGTGGTGAGGTGTCACTGCTCCATTGGAGAACATGTGGGGCCAAGGATAGGCTAGAGAGTTTAGTATTTGTAAAACATGTATATATATCAAGCATAAGTTTTTTAATATTTAATTTTGTTATTTGAGAGTTGTGATAATACCTAAGTGGGGTCCACCATGGTGAGGTGTCGCTGCTCCATTATTTATGATTTGAGAGTTGTGATAAAGTAATACCTACGCAGGGTCCACCTTGGTGAGGTGTCGCTATTATATTGGAGGACATGTGGGAGTAAGGAGAGGCCACCATAGGGAGCTTAGTATTTGTAGAGATTCTTCAAGTTGGGACTGTTTTTGTTTGATAGGTAGAGATGCCCAAGGTTGAGTTAAAGGGGAGTACCCCTAGGCAACGAGTACATTATTTGGTTGGTAGGAACATATTTTGTATCGTGTTCACGTATGTAACATGTGGCATCTTTTAATCTAAACTAGACCAAATATTACAACACCAGTTAGGCCCTAAAGTTTCACAGAACATTGATAGCAGAAATTTAATCACAACACCACAATTTTGTGTGTTGATTTTTTGAAAAATATTCAAATCTCGCAACATAGCCAATTTGACAACGTTTGTGACAACCAGGACCCACCAGATGCCATGTGGCAGAGGCCGCGGTTCTTTACATGTGTTTTCTTTCAGACCAAATCAGACTTAAAAAGAACTATTTGGATTTTTTTCACATTTTAGTTATCTTCCAGCCAAGACAATTCGCAAACTCAACTTTAAAAAAACTGGAAAAAATACAGTAGTTATCGGTGAACTTGGATTGATCTATTGTAAAATTTCTAGATTTTTGAAAAATTCTGAGTTCTGATAAGTTCCGATCCTAAGATTTTGAACCTCGGTCCCGTAATACAATAGTCAAAATATAAATGGCATTTGAAGTGCATCCAAAAAAAAGTATTGTATACCAAATAATTTAACTTATCTAGGGCAAACATCTGATGTCATTTCTACCATTACCACTTCGATTTGTGTCATCGCGGAGGCCGTTGGGCAAGCTAAGGTTTCCTCTCGGCCTCTCACCTCTAGGCTTGGCCCAATGAGTCTCGGTAATGAGTTGGTATTCAGCTATTGTCCTAGGAACCACTGAAAGATAAAGCGTATGTCACACAACAGATGGAGAAGTAGACATGCTACCTAACAATGTCATTGTAGTTCTAGTTCTTTCTCTGAGTTGCTATGTAAAAAATGTTTTTTTGTTCACGACTGACCTTGTCATCGATGACGAACTGCTATCGTCCGACATGCAGTTGACCGTGTTTGTTCGTCTTGCATCACTCTCGCTCTCTCCCGTCCCGTTTGGTGCCCCCCACGCAACCCCAACCCCTAAGAGTCGGCCTCGATTATGATTAAGTTCTAGCCATAAGTTACATAAGTTATGAAAAGTTCAAATTGGTTAAGTAAATGAAGTCTAAAATTTGCTACTTCACTCTATACATATAATTCGAGTTATTGGATTTTTTCCACGTAGGTACATATGGATGCTCCATGATCATGCCCACGTAGGTCTTGATCTTAGCTGACAATCTGAAAGGGGACACCGCCATATTTTTTTTGCTTCCCACATATGCCAGCACATGACAGCAAGAACAAAATATCTCCCCCTTGAACCAAAAACTCAAATATCCATGTCATCGCTGAGGTAGCACCCTTGCGGTCGAGGTGCATATCAAAGGATTGTTTGACCTCGGTCCACACCGCACGGGCATAGGGACAAAACAACAGTGTGTGCTAGATGGGTTCTCTGAAACATTTGTATGTGGTGTACGTGCGTTTGTGTCGATAGAAATAGCAGGGGTTGGTTCCGATTGAGTTTTTACAAAAGCTACAAAAACTACGGAAAATTCAAATTGGTAGGTAAATTAAGTTAAATGTTTGCCAGTTTACTCAGTACATGTAGTTTGAATCATTGACTTTTGTCAGATTTTTGCAAAGTTGAATTTTGAACAAATTTCGGCTCAACATTGCAAAAAGATTAAAAAATGGTTACGGCGAGGCACAATGGGCTTAAAAAGTCCCAATTTACCAGGATAATATTTAGTTTCAATTACAGAATTTTCAATTTTTTAACATTTTTAATTAATTTCACAAAAAGTTGAAAATATGAATAATTTTCAGACGGTTTCGTTCAAGTCCAGCCCGATCCATAGAGAACAATGTCAAACTATCTAAATCACGAGAGTTGCATTCTCCTAAACATTTACCCAAAAGTTATGATAGGGTTTGAGTATGTGTGGATAGAAATAGCAGTGGTTGTGAGTTATTACTCCCTCCGTTTTTATTTAGTTTGCGTTTTGGCATTATTCAAAGTCAAACTTTGTCAAGTTTGACCAAGAATATAGAAAAATATATCAGTATTCATAATACCAAATGCATATAATAAGAAAATATACTTTATGATGATTCGAAAACTGTAGATGTTATATTATAGAAGTTGATAATTTTTCTCGTATATTTGGTCAAACTTAATAAAGTTTGACTTTGACTAAACTTAGAACGCAAAGTAAATAAAAACGGATGGAGTATTAAAAATCCGAAAGCAGCAACCCAAACAAAATTTGGGCCCTTGGCCAGGGACGCCACGTTGTTCATTCTTTCTCTTTTTCGTATCATCATGATATAGAAACTCCTTTTTTTTATTTACTTTTTTAGGACAAACTTTCTCTC
Source organism: Poa pratensis (assembly GCA_947311845.1). NCBI lineage: Eukaryota > Viridiplantae > Streptophyta > Magnoliopsida > Poales > Poaceae > Poa > Poa pratensis. The sequence continues at coordinate 44,125,119 of CAMZMU010000045.1, forward strand.
ATATGTGCACCATGCCATGTCATGTGCTTATCACCTCGTAGCATCTGAATCCTCTGCCACGACGCATCGTAGGACTCTCAAGTTTCAGAGATCCATCTAAGGTGACGGAGTTCACGCAAAAACCGTCTCGATCGCTCCGGTGAACTCCCCTAGAACCCCATCCGTCTCCATGTTCCCGTCGACGAGAAAACGAAGGGACGGCGACGCGATGGCGGCGGTGCTCGGCAACCACAACCTCCTCCGCCAGATCCTGGTCCACCTCAGCTACCCGACCTCCCTCATCTGCTGCGCCCTCGTCTGCAAGCACTGGCTCCGCCACGTCACCGCCCCGGACTTCATCCGCCGCTTCTCCGGGCGGCACTTCCTCGGCTGCCACAGCCGCCTCCTGCTACGAGGCCTTCGGCAACGCTGCGTGCCTGCGTGGTCGAAAAGGAAGAAGACGACGGCGACGAGCTGCTGCGCCAGCAGCTTGGGAGCGTCGACGACAGGTGGGGCGTGCTGCAGGAGGTTAGCGTGTCCCGTTGTTACTGTCACTCGTGTTTGATAGGCAGCACATGGTAATCCAGTCCTGGATGTTTATCAAGAAATAATTTACGATCTGGAATACGAACTCGTTATAATATTTTGGTGAAAAATCACGTGGTAATCTGTATAGAGGAGTAGAGGCACGTCTCTGCCTTTGGGGTCTTAATTCTTAGGCCAAAAAGACCATATTCTAGTTGTTTTTCGATATGTTGGTTGACGCGCGTCTTCTGACGACCACCTTCCCATTGCTCGTCCACCTCAAGGTTGGAGAGTGTAAGGGAACTAGGATGATAGCAACGATGAATCTCGGATATAGCAACGAAGAATCTGTGTGTTGTCTAGGGTTTCATCGATCCGATACAACTCCGCGTTGCGCAGGAGTAGAATCACGAGCTCGCAGGCTCGGAGGAGGAAGAAGGGAAATTCCCAATCGGGTTTAGTTCATTAATCACGACATGCCGATCTCGTTCCCCAGCGCCGCGTTAAGTAGCTGGCGTCGTCTTGTCCTTCTGGGCCGTGGCCCTCGCCTCCACCTGGGCCGTGCGCGTTGCCCGCTTATGTGCCGCTCGCTTCGATGCCTTGATCGCCACAGGTAAGTGCAGGGTCGTGACATCTCCCCCTCCTTCAGCAGCGGCTTGTCCCCAAGCCGGAGTAGACGGAAATGAGTCGACGATGGTGTAGACATGCTCCCAGGTTGCACATGAATATGGTAAACCACTCCAGCGCACCTTCACTTGCGGCACCAACTTGCTCCCACGACGCACCATGCGTTCTGCCAATACTGCTTCAGGATGAACGGCAACCTGCAACAAGGAAATAGGCAATGCAGTAGTCGCCTCTTCATCAGGTTTCAAACCTTTTTTGAGCTGTGAAACGTGGACGACCGGATGGATGCGAGATGTTGGTGGTAACTGAAGCTTGTAAGCCACTGGCCCCACTCGTTGCAGAATGAGATACGGGCCAAAAAACTTGAAACCCAGTTTCTGAGACGATCTTCGTTCCACTGACGACTGCACATATGGTTGGAGTCTCAGGTACACATAATCACCAACTGCGAATTGCCTCTCGCATCTGTTCTTGTCAGCCTGATGTTTCATGCGTTGTTGTGCACGTTCCAAATGCTGCCGAATAAGAGGAGCCATTGCTGCACGTTCCTGAAGCCACACTTCCACATCTGTGTGACCCGGCAAAGAAGCGTTCTCAACCGCAAAGTACCTTGGTTGACGACCATACAGAACTTCAAACGGAGAGCGTCCCAGGGCAGAATGGAATGTAGAATTGTACCAGTATTCTGCCTGGGGCAGCCATCTCGCCCATTGCTCAGGTTTGGAATGCACAAGACAACGCAAATAAGTTTCTAGACATTGATTGAGTCTTTCTGTTTGACCGTCAGTTTGCGGATGATATGAAGAGCTCAAATTCAATGTTGTGTCAGCCAATTTGAACAAATTTTGCCAGAAGTTACTAATGAACACCTTGTCTCTGTCTGAGATAATTACCTGGGGCATACCATGATTCTTATACACATTATCCATGAATAGCTGTGCAATTGTCGCTGCTGTGAATGGATGTTTTACTGGAATGAAATGGCCAAATTTCGTGTATTTATCCACCACAACCAGTATCGCATTGTACTTGTTAGATTTGGGCAAACCTTCAACAAAGTCAAGACTGACAGTGTGCCATGCAGAGGGAGGAATCTTGTGTGGGTGGAGTTTTCCTGGTAATTTTGTGTGTTCAGATTTTGCCTGATGACACACCTTGCATTGCGCCACGTATTGCAGTACCGTTTGCTTCATGCCAGGCCATGCAAACATTTGTTTCACCTTTTGATATGTTGCCAAAGTGCCTGAATGCCCCCCCAAACCACTGCTGTGCAATGCCAGTAACACAGCACTGTGAGCTTCTGTGTTGTTACCCAGCCACACTCGCCCCTTCTGCCTGATAATGCCATCTTGCAACGAAAACCCATGAGCATTATGGCCAGTGACACTTAGTTCCACAAGCAATTCTTTAGCTTGCGGATCCTTCTGATAACCTTCACTGACAGTTTCTATCCATTTCGGTTGCGCCACTAAGATTGCATTCACCGAATACTGATGTGGTCTTCGCGACAGTGCATCTGCTGCTGAATTGGAAATGCCTTTCTTATATATAATGCGATAGTGCAATCCCATGATCCTGAAGAAAGCCTTCTGTTGGATCTTGGTGTTGAACTTGTGTTCACCCAAATGAATTAGGCTGCGATGGTCAGTGTAAATGATGAAGGATTTGTGCTGCAAGTATGTCTTCCATTTATCAATGGCCATTAAAATTGCTAGACATTCCTTATCATAGATTGACAGTGATTGGTTTTTGGTACCCAAGGCTCTGCTTAAGAATGCAATTGGATGTTTGTTTTGCATCAACACTGCACCCACACCTTTTTCACATGCATCAGTTTCCAGGACAAACTCCTTGGTAAAATCAGGTAACGCCAAAACAGGTGCTTCTGTAAGAGCTTGCTTGACAGCCAAGAATGCCGCATTGACCTCCGACGTCCAAATAAACGGTATGTTCTTCTTGAGTAAGTTTGTGAGTGGTCGACAGAGTAACCCAAATAGAGCAATGAACTTCCTGTAATAGCCTGCCAGGCCCAGAAAACCCCGAAGTTCTTTTAAAGTCATAGGCTGTGGCCAATTCTGTACTGCTGCAATTTTACTGGGATCAGTCGACACTCCATTTGCACTGATGATGTGGCCCAAATACTCCAATGATTTCTGAGCAAACGAGCATTTTGATTTCTTCACATACAACTGATTTTCCTCAAGCAACTGAAACACAGCACGCAAATGTTGTTGGTGTTCCTCCAGTGTTTTGCTGTATATCAATATGTCATCCACGAAAACAAGGACAAACTTTCGGATTAATGGTGCAAACACGGTGTTCATTGCTGCTTGGAATGTGGCCGGAGCTGAGGTCAAACCAAAAGGCATAACCAAGAACTCATAGTGCCCACTGTGGGTGCGGAAAGTCGTTTTGCACTCATCTGTTTCTGAAAGTCTGATTTGATGATAACCAGAGCGCAAATCCAGTTTAGTGAAGTATTGAGCACCAGATAGCTCGTCCAATAGTTCATCCACTACTGGCATTGGATATCTATCCTTAACAGTAACTGCATTTAGATGTCTGTAGTCCACACAAAATCGCCATGTGCCATCTTTCTTCTTCACAAGCAGAACTGGCGAAGCATATGGGCTGTGGCTTGCTCTGATGATGCCTTGATGCAGCATGTCCTTGATCTGTCTTTCAATTTCATTCTTCTGTTGTGGTGAGTATCTGTAGGGCTTCACATTCACAGGTTGTACTCCTGGCAGCAGTGTAATGTGATGATCATACTCCCGATGTGGTGGTAAACCAGATGGAGTTTGAAAACATTTGGTGAACTCTTGCAGTACCTCTTCAATTTCCACGAGCACCACATCCACCGTGTGCGCATCCAAGCTGTTGAGCTGCACAATGTGTTCCAGAGCTCTCTCCTTGGCAAGTATCTGTATTTCAGCTAGTGATATTGGTTCACATTGCTGAATATTGGATTTCACCCCTTTAATCTCCACTCTTGAACCATTCAGCTTATAACGTAAAGTCTTCCTTGCCCAATCCACCCACATTGGTGGCAAGCTCTCAAGCCAGTCCATGCCTAGCACCATATCATATCCAGGCACAGTAAACACTCGGAAGGATGTAGTGTAATGCTGTCCTTGGCATGACCACTGTACATCAGGTGCTGCCACATTGATTTCTGTTTTTCTCCCATCAGCAACCGCCACTTTCACTATTGGTATAATCTTGGTCTGTAAGCCCAATTGTTCAACTGTTTCTGCACTGATAAAACTGCCAGCACTGCCAGAATCAATCAACAGCAATATCTGCTGGCCATTGCATTCCCCTTGCAGCTTGATGCTCTTCTTAGACTGAACCCCTTCCACAGCACAAATAGAGATGTGTGTTAATGGTTCTTCATCACTAGATGTCTCTTGTTCCCCATCACTCTCAGAGGTCTCCAATTGCATGGCAGCTAGCAACTCTTCTACCACATTGAGTGGCACTGATTTGTTGCATCTATGTCCAGGCTGATACTTGTCACCACAAGTAAAACATTCCCCTCTAGCACGCCTCTGATCTCTTAATTTTTTCAACTTGTCATCCCAAGGTAACTTGGGTTTTGATCTGTCATCAGTTGCTTTCCCTTGATCACTGCTTGGAGAAGAGAACATCCCTTTTCCTGGATATCCAGTCTTGGAGTAAGAAGGCTTGTAATCATGCTTGAACTTGTTGTTAGAATAGCCCCGAGTTTCCTCCAGCATCTCCTCCTGTTTTCAGCAAAAGCTAACGCAGCATCAACCGTTCGAGGATTATGCAACTTTATAGCTCTTTGAATAACTCTCTTAAGCCCACAAATGAATTTTGTGACAAAAAATGCTTCATCATAATGTTTGTTGTAGATCAAAATTTTATGTCTAATACCCTCAAACTTATGGTAGTAACTCTCTACAGTATCAGTTTGCTTACATCTCTCTAATGCCTCTAAGTGTTTATGGTGTTTATCTTTACCAAATTTTAAATGAACAGCTACACATAACTCTTCCCAACTCTCCACCTCATGTTCAGCCTCGTAGGTTTGCAGCCAGAGAGCTGCATTCCCAGTGAAATGCATGGTCGCAAAATTAGCCAAGTCTCACGGTTCACATCGTACAGACTAAAGTATTTTTCACTAGTTTGTTTCCACCACTTCGGGTTCTCACCATCAAAGCGTGGGAAATCTGTTTTAGGTAGCCTAGATGATCTACCATGGTTATATCTCGATCCAGAGTAAGGTGTATCACAATAAGTATCAGGTGGATCGCCCAGATCAAAGCGGACAAGAGTATGAGGAGTAGCACGCGTACCCTTGTCCAGGGCATGCGGCTGTGCCCGTGAGGCAGCAGTCACTGTACCCTGGTTCAGTGTGTCGTCGCCGTGCCATTCAGGCCGAGTGATGTTCACTGGAGGTAGAGTTGGTGCAGCCTCCAGCGCCGTCACCCTTGCGCCCACCTCGTCCACCGATTTCCGGAGTCCCTTCACCGTGGCATCCATTTGAGGCATCCACAGGTTCAGGTTCTTCAGAGTTTCGGAGATGGAAAGGATCGAGGTGGCAGTCTCCGCACCTTGCTTTCGCAATTCCCCCATGTCTGCCTGCAGCTTGTCCATGACGACGAAGTCGCAGTTCTCCCAGACTGCGTCCGTAGGAGCCAACGCCTTCCGCCTCCTGCGTGATGCGCTTCCAATGGTGATTAAACCCAGCTACCGAGCCGGAATTTTACTAGGACAGAAGGATTCTGTCCCAACCGCTCGAATCCACCGGATCTCACCACAAACAGTCTACCGCCGCCATCGCCTCCGTGGATCCGCCCCAAATCAGCCGATCCGACACCGCCGCCGCAGGGTGGAGGCAGTCCAGTGGGATTTCACGGAGATCCCAACCACTGCGCCCCCAATCAACCTGAAACTCCTCCGTACTCTCGAATCTGACTGGATTTGAACAAAATTTGGTGGAAGCGTCAATCTACCACTCTGATGCCATATGTAAGGGAACTAGGATGATAGCAACGATGAATCTCGGATATAGCAACGAAGAATCTGTGTGTTGTCTAGGGTTTCATCGATCCGATACAACTCCGCGTTGCGCAGGAGTAGAATCACGAGCTCGCAGGCTCGGAGGAGGAAGAAGGGAAATTCCCAATCGGGTTTAGTTCATTAATCACGACATGCCGATCTCGTTCCCCAGCGCCGCGTTAAGTAGCTGGCGTCGTCTTGTCCTTCTGGGCCGTGGCCCTCGCCTCCACCTGGGCCGTGCGCGTTGCCCGCTTATGTGCCGCTCGCTTCGATGCCTTGATCGTCACAGGTAAGTGCAGGGTCGTGACAGAGAGGTTCCAGACCCGCTTCCTTTTGATCAAGGTTGGAGGTGGCTGCGGTTGATCATGGGCAAAATTCGCAGACGTATCTGTGCTGGTTTGGTTTGTCTGACTGGTGCTCTAGATCCAATCTACTCCTCCGTTCTAAATTAATTGACTTGCTACGGAGGAGGTCGCTATGAAGTGTAGCGATACGTCTGCGAATTTTGCCCAATTTTTTAACTAACCGAGTTTTGTATGGTTTTTTTTGCGAACACAGTACAACGCAACCGCTCATATACACGCGCACACACTCACCCTATGAACACACGCACGCACACGCTTCCCCTATGAGCACCTCCGAGAGACTGAGTCGGTGGGTCGACTCTTGAGATTGACGAAGTCACCACAGGCGCCTCGCTGTCGACGGAAAGGTCGCCTCTCACTAAAGAATATTCCGCCTTAAATGAGAAACACCAGCATCAAACCTGGGGTTTGAACTCTGTTGAGTTGGGGGTACAACCACCATCCTAACCATCCTGCCACAGGCAGGTTCTCCCGAGTTTTGTATGGTTACATGGTCCGGTTTTACTCATTATAAACGTATCAGCTACTTAGGAACCCTGTTCTCTGAGGAGATGCAATTGTTAGATAGATATGTCACGTAGCGTGACATATCCCCCTAATTTCCTAAATCGTGGACAGTCCTTATTTGTGTGATCTCCCATTTTTGGTTAGGATTGTAATTTGTCTATATATATATATATATATAACTCAGCTAAAAAGGAACCTATTCCTGTTTAAGCTAAACAGGAACTTTCTGAACTTTCACGCGAGTGCTAAGTGAACCTTCTCGCGCATGACATGTGAACCTTCAGACGGAACATGAAGTGAACTTTTTTCCTGAACTTTTTTCAGAACGAGGTGAACTTTTTTTCGGAATTGCACATGATTTTTTTTTCTGTACCAAGTGAACCTTTTTTATGAATGAAGTGAACTTTTTTTTAACGGAGTGAACTTTTTTTCTAAACTTTTTTTAGGAATGAGGCTTTCTGAACTGTCTCGGCAATGATATGTGAACCATCTCGCGCATGACATGTGAACCTTCAGACGGAACATGAACTGAACTTTTTTCCTGAACATTTTTTTGGAACGAGGTGAACTTTTTTTCGCAACTTCACATGAACTTTTTTTCTGAACCAAATGAACCTTTTTTATGAATGAAGTGAACTTTTTTTAAAGCTATTTAAGTGAAATTTTTTTCTTTTTATTTGTGAAGTGAAACTTTATTTCAGTTTTATTAACCTCCCAGTAAAAAAGAAGTTCACATACTAGTTCAGATCCGACATAAGAAAAGAAAAAAAGGTTCACGTACTAGTTCATCAAGTGATCTTTTTTCTGCGGTGAACTTCAAAAAATTTCATCAAGTGAACTTTCATTAAATATTTATTAGCCTCCCAGTAAAAAACAGTTCACAGTTCAGATCCAATGAAAAAAAAAAGAAAAAGGAAAAAGCAGTTCAGATCGGAGGATATCATGAGTGTACAGGAGACATTAGTGGATGAACTGAACTTTAAAAAATAGCTGCGAACTTAAAAAATTCATTAAGTGAACCTTCTTTTAATCTTCAAAGAAATAGATGTGAAGACCAAGCAAATATAAATTGAACTTGCCACTGTGCAAAATGTGAACTACTATAACTATAATACCAGGTTGCAGAATGAACCTCTCCGTTTCTATCCATACATTGTGTCATATTAGAAAATAAACATAAAATGGCAGTTCGGAACAACAAATCAGAATGTTCTGAAACACCAAAACCAAACCTACTGTGTTGTATGCGACCTTGTTATTCTTTTCTGAACGAACCTTCTTTCCTGGCACATAGACTGCTCGTAAAGGCTGCAGTAAGCAACTGGCGTCGGCGAGCTCCAATGCATCGATGGGGTTGTCGGGGGGCTGCCCCCGGGTAGGGCAAAGAGGTGGTGTTGGGAGCTATAAAGTGGAAAGGAAAGTCAATCCGGGTCACTCAAGCCGGATCACTTGGATCGGATCGGTTGAGAAAGTCGGTTAGTACTCAATCTTGTTTAAAGTACAAGGAGACGCCAAAGGGAACAGGCAAAGTCTAGCCGGATCAGAAGAAGAGATCCGGCTCAACTAGCCGGGTTGCCTGGAAGAGATCCGGCTCAACTAGCCGGGTTGCCTGGAAGAGATCCGGCTCAACTAGCCGGGTTGCCTGGAAGAATCCGGCTTACCAGCAATGTCGGATAATGCACAAGGGCCGAGTAATGTCAGTAAGTTCACGGGTCCTGCAGGCCTCCTGCCCGAGGCTCAGGAGACAGCCAGGTCGAGACACGGGATTCCTGGGAGCGCAGCAACCTAGGAGCTGACTCGGCCAATTCGGGAAAGGGGCTATGACCTAGACCCGGTGGGCTACACCTGCCATTGCCCGAAGTGGCAAGATAGGCCTGCTAGGGCCTGACAGTCCAGCCGTTGGACTGACAGGGGGCAGAGGCTTGTCCTCTTCCTCTTGGAAGTGCCATTATCTCATGGAGCCAGGGGCAAAGAAGTAACTCGGCAAGCCTTTATATACAGCACCACCACCTGCTGTGTGGAGGACGAACCCTAGAGCTCATTTTCCCCCCTTGATAGCTTCTTCTTCATCGTGAGCTCTCACCATTGTTGCTTGATACAGCTCGAGGAGCACTTTGTACTTGTCACTATTGAGATATAAAGAGAGTAGGCTAGTGCTGCAGTAGGGGTGTTACCTCCACAAGAGGGCCCCGAAGCAGGGTACATCGTGGTGTGCTTTGTGTTCTTGGTTTCTCGGTTTCTCGTTCATGTTCTTGCTATTCATAAACCCTCCCCGGATCCCCCAACGCACTTTCGGCCCCATCTTAGCCATACCTATGGCATCTGCCGTGATCCCACCACGACAGTTGGCGCCCACCGTGGGGCAGATTGAGGCGTTGGAGGGAGTTTACATCCGGACGGGCTCAGGCGAGCGTGTTCTTTCTGGGCTTATCGCCAAGATCGGCGAGTTCACCTTCGTCAGCGACAATGCAGGGTGTTTCGCCGGCAAGCCCTTCCCCGAGCATGGCTTCCTGATGATGCTTGGTAGCTTCGTCACCTATGTTGCTGTCGAGGCTGTTCGCGAGTACCCGGCGCAGGTGCTCGTGGCCGAGGACCCTCCTTCTTTCCGCGCAGCTCTCGGACGGCGTAGCGCTCGCCCCGGGAGTAGTGTGGAGTGATGATGACCGGACCAAGTGCTGGAGCTGGCAAAGGAGATGCCGGCAATAGCATGCCCGAGGAGCTGATCACGCCAACCGATCCGGTTGACAAGCCGACTCGGACGGCAAAGTTCCCAAAGGAGAAACCAGATCCGGTTGGTCCACTTGGCATGTCAAGTAGGGAGGCTCCCTTAGAGGATGTCCTGGAAAAGTTAGCTCGGCCAGTGGCACCTGGGGCAAATGTAGAGCTTACTATAGCTCAGTTAGAGGCAGAGCGCCTGAGGTTGCAAAGAGAAGCCCGGTTGGTGGTAGAGTCTAGGCAAGCATTTGATAGAGACATGAGAGAATATAATGCTGCCAATGGTATCACCGATGGTTTCACTCCGGTAGCGCCTCACCCGCGCAAGAGAGCAGATTTGCGCAACAGGGGTAAGGACCTCAATGAGAGTTAGCTAGAGCCGCAAGATCGAGCTCGAGTAAGGCTACTAGTCATAGATCGGGTACAGGCAAGCCGGTGTATAGCTCCCCGGCCAAAAATCTTAGGGCTGCAGCGGCAGCGCGAGCCGAGTTGACCACATTAACCGGGGATGCTTGGCGCAAGCAGGCAGAAAGAGTCAATGAGCTGGTTGATGTGTGTAACCGGCAGAATGAGGCTTACCGGAAGCTAATCCGGACGCTGGTGGTTCTCGGTAGTAGTGTCGGCTAAGGCGGTTAGCCAGAGATCCAAGGGGCAAGCGTCATCCCGCATGTCGGAGCTGACCGGGCCCAAAGCGTGAATTCGGGCAAGAGCAAACAGCTGCAGGCCTATGATGCTGAGTATGCCGGCAAGCAGCTAGCTGCTCAAGGAAGAGGTGGCCAGAGCAGAAACAATGGCGGTCAAGGCAATCCGGGAGCCGGAAGGGGTAATTCGGCTGGCCGAGGTCAACCACCTCGTCCCCTGGGCAGAATCAACCCCGGCAGGAGCAGCAAGTAATGGTGCAAGCGCAGCAGCAAGGTGGTGGCCAGGCGGGCTACCGCTATGATGATGGTAATTCGGCTATGGCGCGAGCCGGATACCAAACGTATGATAATGCACTTGCGTCCAGGCTGGGACCTCGGACATTGGCTCCGGATGATCAGCGTCTCAGGTTGGATAGGATTTACCAGTCCGAGAGGCTGGAAGAGCAAGGCCCACCAGGTCCTCCATGCTTTGGGCCTAGGATCATGAACGAGCCGAATGTGCCGTTGTTTCAGCTTGGCCGAATCACAAAGCCGTATAACGGCAGCACTAAGCCGCAGGATTGGCTGATAGACTATGTATCCTCGGTGCACATTGCGGGGGGCAATCGCCGATGGGCGGTCCGGTATCTCCCGCATATGTTGGAAGGGCCAGCCCGGATTTGGCTGAATAACTTACCAGAGGGTAGTATCAACTCTTGGATGGATTTGGAACAGGCATTTTACAGCAACTTCTCCAGCACTTACAAGAGGCCAAACCGACCTCAGCTCTTGTCTGCGTGCAGGCAGGAAGAGCGGGAGACAGACCGAGAATTTTTGACTCGGTGGAGCAACATTCGCAATTCTTGTGAAGGTGTCGTGGAGGAGCAGGCCATTTCTTGGTTTGCGCAGGGTTGCCGACATGGCACCCCGCTTTGGCAGAAGCTCCAGAGGGATATGCCAAAGACCCTGGCGGAAATGATCCGGATAGCAGATACATATGCTCTTGGCGATCCGACGCAGCCAGCGTTGGATGTGGTGGGAACAAGCAGGAGGCAACCGGTTAATAACCGAACAGGACCATTGAGGCCCAGTGACCGACATGAGTTCGGTTATAAAAGGAGAGATCCGGATTACAGATACGGCTCAGACCAGGTTGCTGCAGTAAATATGGATCATCCTGATAGCCAGAGACCAAAAAATGAGGGTCCAGCTTGGAGGCCGAATCAAGGTGCCTGGGCAAAGAAAGTGTGGGATGGACCGAGTCCACCTCTAACTTTTGAGGCAATGATAGATGGGCCTTGCCGTTATCACACAACAGACCCACGCAAGCCGGCCAATCATTCAACTCGGAATTGTAGCTGGCATCATCGCATCCAGGCGGAAGGTCAGAGAGGGCCACCTCAGAGAGGTGCTCCTAGACCGAATTTCAGGCCAAATACGCCTTTATCCGGAGCCAATGCAACCCCGGTGAACGAAGGAGCTCCAAGGCCGGCAGCCACAAAGCCGGTTAACCTGGTAAATATGGGAGGCAACAACAATGCTGGTCCGAGTCGGCAAGGTGGATACCCCGGAAATGATTACAAGGAAGCTCATCAAAGTTATGTGGTTTTTGTGACCGAGCCAACTGACAAGAAAAGTCAGCTGCGAAGGGCGAAGGAGGTGAATGCAGTCACACCAGCAGTACCAAAATACCTGAACTGGTCCGAGCAGGAGATCACTTGGAGCAGGGCTGATAATCCCAGGGTTATGCCAAGCCCAGGAAACTACGCACTGGTGGTGGATCCGACTTTGGTTGGACCAAAGATTAATGTGAAATTCACTCGAGTCTTGGTTGACAATGGCAGTGCTATAAACATCATGTATCGGGACACAATGGTCAAGTTGGGTTATTCGCCGAATCAGCTGCAGCAGAGCAGTTGCACCTTCCATGGTATAGTACCCGGGGTGTCTTGTTCCCCAATGGGTAAGATCTGGGTAGATGTGCTGTTTGGTACCAAGGACAATCACAGACTTGAGAGTCTCGAATTCGAGGTGGTAGACTTGGAGAGCCCATACCATGCTCTGCTCGGCAGGCCGGCATTAGCCAAGTTCATGATATCCACTCATGTTGCCTACCTCAAGATGAAGATGCCTGGCCCGAATGGTATCATCACCGTTGCGGAGATTACAAGAAGGCCATACAGTGTGCCACGGTTGGTTCCACCTTAGCCGAGTCGTTGGTGATCCAAGCTGAGAAGAGCAAGATGCATGAAGTAGTGGCGATGGCGAAGTCAGCAGCTCAGCTCGGCGTGCTGGCATGACCAATCCGGATGCAGGTGCAACATTTGAGGTGCCCAAGGAGACAAAGAAGATCCCCATTGACCCGGAGAATCCGGAGCGCATGGCCATCATTGGTGCCGGGTTGGGCGAGAAATAGGAAAGCGCGCTCTGTCACTTCCTCCGTGAGAATCGGGATATCTTTGCATGGTCGGCTAAGGACCTGCCTGGTGTTCCGAGGGAGTTGGCAGAGCACTCTTTATTTGTCAGGCCGGATGTGAAGCCGGTGAGGCAACCGACTCGGCGTCTTTCAGACGATCGAAGAAAAGTGGTGCTTGATGAGCTGGCTAAGCTACTTGCAGCCGGATTCATTATGGAGGTGTTGCATCCAGACTGGATATCCAATCCGGTTCTGGTAGAGAAGAAGAAGGACGAACCAGCGGTGGTCAAGGTGTGGCGTATGTGCATCGACTTCACCAACCTGAACAAGGCGTGCCCGAAGGATCCCTTTCCTTTACCTCGGATTGATCAAGTGATCGATTCTACTGCTGGGTGTGAGTTGTTGTCTTTTATTGATGCGTACTCTGGTTTTCACCAGATACCACTGAACCCCAAAGATCAAATAAAGACTGCTTTTATTACCCCGTATGGGGCGTATTGCTATCGTGTCATGTGTTTCGGTTTGAGAAATGCCGGTGCAACTTATCAGAGATGTATGCAGAAATGCTTACATCTCAAATGGGCAAAAATGTGCAAGTGTATGTCGATGATATCGTCATCAAAACTAAAGAAAAACGCACTCTCCTCGAGGATCTCGAGGAAACATTTGTGAACTTGAGAAAGTATCGGTTAAAATTGAATCCGGATAAATGCACCTTTGGTGTCCCGGCTGGAAAGTTGCTCGGTTTCCTTGTATCGAGCCGAGGTATTGAAGTGAATCCGGCTAAGATCCGAGCCATAGAAAACATGAAATTGCCTAAATGTCTAAAAGATGTACAAAAGTTCACCGGGTGTCTAGCCTCGTTGAGTCGGTTTGTGAGTCGGCTAGGAGAAAAAGCCTTGCCCTTGTATCAATTGATGAAAAAGAGCACCGGGTTCACATGGACCCCGCAGGCAGATTCGGCTTTCAATGAATTAAAAAAGATGTTGTCCACTGCACCAATTTGGCATCACCTTTGCCGAATGAGCCAATGCTACTTTACATTGCGGCCACTAACCGGGTCGTAAGTGTGGTGATAGTGGTAGAGCGAGAAGAGGAGGGTAAATCCGTGCAGAGACCGGTGTACTATTTAAGCGAGGTGATCTCAACCTCGAAGCAAATTATCCTCACTACCAGAAGATGACATATGGTGTATACCTGGCGGCCAAGAAGTTGAAACATTACTTCCAGGAGCACCCGATCACCGTAGTATGCGAAGCTCCAATCTCGGAGATCATTGGGTGCAAAGATGCGACTGGCCGAGTTGCCAAATGGGCAATAGAAGTGTCTCCTTACACCCCGCATTATGAGAGAAGAGATGCTATCAAGTCTCAAGCTTTACCGGATTTCCTTTGTGACTGGGCCGAGATGCAGTATGAGCCACCAAGGCCAGATTACAATTACTGGAAGTTGCACTTTGATGGCTCCAAAACCAAAATCGGACTGGGTGCTGGGATAGTACTCACATCACCGAAGCAAGATCAGTTGCGATATGTGTTGCAGATTCATTTCTCAGCATCAAACAATGTGGCCGAATATGAGGCACTGATCCATGGGCTTAATGTGGCTAAGGACATCGGCATCCGCCGGATAGAATGTTTTGGTGATTCAGATTTAGTGGTGCAGCAGTCTTCTGGAAATTGGGATGCCCTTGATGCCAATATGGCACTATATCGATTTCATGTCCAGAAAATTTCAGGATTTTTTGAAGGCTGCGAGTACAAGCACATACCTCGGCTGGAGAACGAAGCTGCTGATATCTTGTCAAAACTCGGGTCGTCTAGGGATGCAATCCCACCCGGGATATCCTTGAATCACCTAAGGATCCCTTCAATCAAACCTTCACCTGATTCCGAGTCAATTTTTATCCCAAAGCAAGAATCTGAAGCTGTTCCTATGAATGTTGATGTCGGGTACATTTGGGAGGACCCGGGGACTGCATGGCGAGACTCGGGGACTGCGCACCGAGACTCGGGGAATGCTACCCAAATCTTAGGGAAGAGGGGAAGAGAGGAAGATGGTGCTAACCGAATCTTAGGGAATGGACAGAGACTGATAGAAGAGATAATGGCGGCCGAACCAGTGGAAATAGATGAGCACTTATTCCCTTTGCATCCAGTACCGGAATGGGCTGAAGAAATCATGAAGTTCATGTCGGAGGGGAGTTTGCCAAATGATGAAACCGAAGCTAGGCGAGTGCAGAGGAGGTCCAAGGGTTACACCATCATAAATAAGGAGTTATACAAAAGGAGTGCAACCGAGGTGCTACAACGTTGCGTGGAGCCAGCCGAGGGCAAGGAGATGCTCCTGGAGATACATCAAGGAGAATGTGGGCATCATTGCAGTACAAGAGCCCTGGTGGCTAAAGTATTCCGGCATGGGTTTTACTGGCCCACTGCTCATGCAGATGCAGAGGACATAGTCCGAAAATGTGAAGGATGCCAAAGGTTTGCCAAGCAGACACACCTACCCGCATCGGCGCTCAAAACAATTCCTATCACTTGGCCGTTTGCTGTGTGGTGTTTGGATATGGTGGGAGAATTCAAGCCGGCTAGGGGTAACATGACACATATGCTGGTGATGGTGGATAAGTTCACCAAGTGGATAGAGGTGAAACCGATCCGGAAAGTGGATGGTCATTCGGCTGTAACTTTCCTGAAAGAAATCATTTTGAGATACGGTTACCCCCATAGCATCATCTCGGATAATGGCACGAACTTTGCTGTGGGAGAGTTTGCCCGATTCTGCATGAATAAGGGGATCCGGTTAGACATAGCCTCAGTGGCACACCCAGAGTCCAATGGACAGGTGGAAAGATCAAATGCTTTGGTATTAGCTGGGATAAAAGCCCGGTTAATAGAACCTCTGGTAAAGACTCCGGGGTGCTGGATAGATGAATACCATCAGTACTATGGGGTCTAAGGACCACGCCGAATCGGTCAACTGGCTATACGCCATTTTTTCTGGTATATGGGGCAGAAGCAGTGCTACCCACTGACATAGAATATGATGCACCAAGGGTGACAATGTATACGGAAACCGAGGCAAAAGAGGCCCGGGAAGATGCAGTGGATCTGCTAGAGGAAGCAAGGGAATTGGCCCTGTCTCGGACAGCAGTATATCAGCAGGGTCTCCGACGTTATCATAGTCGGAAGATCAGCCCTCGAGTGTTTCATGAAGGAGATCTAGTACTAAGGCTGGTGCAGCGCAGCAAAGGCCGACATAAGTTATCACCTCCATGGGAGGGACCATTCATTGTGAGCAAGGCTATGCACAATGACTCGTACTACCTTGTAGACGCACAGGAACAAAGGAAGGATGGCCTGGACAGACCCGGAGAAGAAACCAAGCGACCCTGGAATGTAGCTCTGCTTCGACCCTTTTACTCTTAAGGGCGCAATGTATGTATCTCAGTTTATCATAAATGAAATTTCGGCAATCCGAGTCTGGACTCGGGGACTGCCTCGTCTTATGCATGTGTTTTTTATTACTGTTTTGTCCATACCGTTCATGTGTCGGATTGTTTTGAACCTCGTCCCAAAATTCAAGTAATGTATGCTGTGTTGTTGATCTCGTGACTCGACTGACAAACACCAAAATGGTAGTCAAGAGCAGAGGTGGGAATATGGGAAACATGAAAATGGACTCGGGGACTCGGTCCAAAACCGATTCGGCACATGTCGTTTACTAACCCTGTTATTTCTTTTTTGTTTATGTTAGATGATTCTAAACCACAACTCGCATGTTTCAAGTATTGTATGCTATGATTCCTATCTTGTGACTCGACTGTCAAACACCTAAAAGGTAGACAAGAGCAGAGATTCGGCAAAAATAGTAAACAAGAAAACAGACTCGGGGACTCGGTTTAAATGATCCAACATAAACTTAGTCCGGATCACATTAAGCAAAATAAAAGTAGTCTCGAAGAACTTAAATTGTATATTACATCTGCTCCCGGCATACCGGGGATTTAATGTTTTTCATTAAGATAATTCAGGAAGGAGCCTAGGTTGCAGGAGACTCGGTTGCAGGGATGGACTCGGATGATGGAGGAACCTCGGTTGAAAGAGGACCCTCACTTGCAGGAATGACCTTGGACGGAGAGCTTGAGGCTGGCAGATTCGGAACATCCGGATCAGCTGAAGTGGCGGTCTTGACTAAAGCTTGCTCTGTGGTCTTAGCCGAATCAGTGGCTGGCGTCTTGGAAGTTCGGATTAAGCTTGTTCGGCAGTTTCAGCCGAGTCAGTGGCTGGCATCTTGGAGGTCTTGGCCGAGTCACAAGCTGCAGGTTGTTCGGCGGAGTTAGCCGAATCACCAGATTCGCCCTCAGACTCGGCGTATTCGTCAAGGAGGCATCATCGATTCCTCTTCTTCAGATTCTTCCCCATCCGAGTAGACCGGAGCTTCAGATCAAGATGCTTGGTGTTTGCAAATTCGGCCATAAAGTTGGCAGCTTCCTCGCGGATCTTGATCCGGTGGATCTGAAGCCCATGAAGAACCCTCGCGAAGGGAGCGCACTTTGGCGAGATCAATCAGCTCATACCAAGACATGATAAATAGCAAACCTGCGTCAGCACCAGCGCGGGCGGACGAAGATCTCCACTGCTTTAACCGGGTCTCTGCCTGATCCAGGTCTTTGATTAGCTCGTCCGCAGACCGGACTTGCCGAGCTTCAGGAAACAAGACTCGGTGAGCTTTGAGGCTTGCATTGAACAGATCAATATGGGATCCTTCAAAGGAGCAATCCGAGCTCTGAGTGCAGTAATGTGATCTTCGATATCCCACGTCTCTGGTAGGGGAGCTCCAGTTAACTTAGCTCTCTCAGCTCGGGCATCCCTCACAGCTTTGGCGGCTTGAAGCCGGATGCTGGTAAACTCTCCTACATTCAGATAAGCTAACACCGATTAAACGAGGAACACGAAATGATGTGTCGGATAAGAGCAGAGGAGGAAGAGGAGATTCGGCAAACTTACGATCCATGTCTTCATTGAGGCTAGCAAGATCAGCAAGCCATTTCGCGCTGATCGCCTTGTGAGCAGCCAGATCATCTTTCGCCGCTTTAGCTTCGGCTTCAGCGTCTGCAACGTGCGTTTGGATTTTCTTGTCCAATTCAGCCCGCTTCTCAAGCCCGGCTTTGAAAGTGTCTCGCTCCTTCTGGATCGAGTCTTTCTCCCTCTGCAGCGTGTCCCGGTCTTTCTTGACCTTCTCCTTCACTTTTTCAACCCGGTCAAGCTCCCGCAGGAGCCGGTCACTTCTGACTTTTCCTCCGATAAAGCGCGCTTGTGCTCCTGATCTTTCTTTTTCATCTCCTCACCTTGCGCATCGAAGGAAGCTTGGAGGGCCTGGTGCTGCAGGACTAGCTGCTTAAAGATCCGGCTGCGAGCAGTCGTGGTTTCCTGAAAGAAAAAGGGTTAATGGCGTAAAAAGAGTCTCGGGGACTGGCACCCGAGACTAGCAGCATGGAGCCAAAACGAATCTCGGGGACTGGAGGCCCGAGATTAATAAAAAAGAAAGTTGACCGAATCAATTGGAAAAGAGACTCGGGGACTGGGAGTCCCACGATTTTTTTCAGCTAAGACAAAATTTATGATCAAGTGTTAGAGATTCAAGCCGAATGACTTTCTTACTCGGAGGAGTATCAGTCGTTCGACCCGAATCTCGGGGACTGGGGATAGTGTAGATTGATCATGTGAAATAAAAGCAGGATTCGGCAAGTTACCTCGAAGACCCGGTTAGCTTCAGTGACCGAGGCCTGCACAGAATGTAGAGATTGAAACATCCGGCTAGGACCAGCCGGATGTGGCGACGCTGAAGTGGTCGAGCCTTCGGCAAGGTCCGCAGCATTCCAAGCTTTAACAAATTGCTCTGCGGAGCCGAGGTTGTCGCCGCTCGGAGTGCGGAGATTCGGCAGAACCTGGCCACTAAGGCGGGCGCGAGTGATCGCCTCAGAGAGTTGATCATGCACCCGAGTGCTGATGGAGCGGCGGAAACCGGCTTGCTAGCAACCATCTGCTTATCCGAGGTTGGAGTTGTGCCAAAGGTGACCTGAGTCGGCTTAGGTAGAGGCGATGCGCCCGGGTCTTGGCTGGATCTGGCTGTTTCGGTTGGTTCTGGACGCTTGCTGTGGTGGTTTAGATACTTCCTGTTGCTGCTTCTGCTGCTTCTCGAGAGGTTGCTGCTGCTGCTTCTTCTTCTTCTGCTGCTCTTGATTCAGAGCCTTGGCGGTAGGGCGAGGATCCGGCTTAGTCAAAGACTTAGCCGAAGTCTTAGCTTTTTCCTTCTCCAACTCCTTCAGGGACGTGGCCAAGTTGAATCTCGGGTAGAACCCGAGATTTCCTCATTCTCCAGTCAATAACCGACTCTGGAACGAGAGTCGGCGGAGGAGTTTGGCGGTTGTGGCACGCGCGGGAGAGGGACAGCCTTTTTAGGAGACTGGCTCCATGGCCGTATCCAGTGGAGGAATGGGAGAAAGAATGGATGAATGAGTTTGCTCGGTGACGAGGACGTCACTGCATAGAGCAAAGTAAACAGTTAACTCGGATAAAGATGACTCGGTTAATAAAGGAAGAAAGCAAATGAAATTGGCATTACCCCTTGGTAGTAGGCATGGCCTTGAGCCGATTCGGTTTGGAGGCAGTTTTCTTCATTCTCTTGGCTGGAGGGGCATCTGATCCGGACGCATCAGGGCGTTTCCGAGATGTCCCTTGAGCATCCGGTTTGGCTGGAACACAAGGTTGTGACCATGAAATCGGAATGGCATCAATAGGATCTAGGATCCAGCAATCATCATCTTCATCCTCGGAAAGGTTGTAAATAGTCGGTTGCTTACCCTTGCGAATGGGCTTGGCGCGCGGAATCGGCAAATAATCGTCCGTATCCGCATCCTCTTCGCCCTCGCGCAGCGGGCTGCGATCCGGTCCCCACACTTTGGTGGAGAGATCTCCATCTTCGGTGATTTGGCGGTCGAACAGCTGCAGTAGAGTCAAGGCAAATCTGGATTAGTCCGATGTCATTTTGATGAAGTATGGATTGATTCGGAGAATGGTGAACTAACCTGTGGTGGAAGTGCATCTCGGTGGAACGGCTCCACGCCCCACCGCCACTTGTCCAACATCTCGGTGTAGGCAATGGCGTTTACCCGTCTCTTGACGGAAGCTCTGGTGAGGTCATGTTTGCTGATCCGGGTAGGATCTAGCAGACCACCCATGTGGCAAATCTTGTGCTTGCGTTGTTGAAGAGGACTGACCCGGCGACAGACGAAGGTCCGGAGGAGATCGTCCGCGAGCAGGCCTTTCTCCAGAAAATCCTCCAAAGTTTGATGTATGATTTGAAGCTCCGCAAGAGTGTCAGCCGGATCATATCTGAAGTTCAGTTCGGCTGTGGGGGGCTCGATCCTGAACTCGGGCAAGTTGAGAGCATCATGGCCTTCAACGCTCTTCACGTAGAAGAAGGACCTTTGCCATTTCTTGCAAGTATCCAGGCCAGTGATCCGGGGAAAGATGGAGCCCGTCCTCGGGGTAATGCTGGACGAACCACAGGCGGTCATCACCTTCGGGTCACTACCCGGGATCGTATGTTTCCGGAGGTGGAAGTACTTCGCCCAGGTTTCGACAGTCGGCCAGAGACCGAGATATCCCTCCATAAAGGAGGTAAAAGCCGACAGGGAGACAAAGGAGTTAGCCGGAAGGTGGTGAGGCTGCAGGCCGAAGAAATCTAGGAATCTCCGGAAGAAGTCACTCGCTGGGAGTCCGAATCCGCGCTCGAAGTGCGCTAGAAATACAACGCGCTCACCCGGTTGGGTGACCGGTTCGAGTTCTTTCCCCGGTTTTCGGCATATAACTTTAGGTGTTATACGCCGGGTGCTCAGCAGCCATTCCAGATCATCATTTGTAACGTCGGAACCCTCCCAACTGCCGGGGGGCAGCTTCGGCATATCCGAATCAGTCCTGCAAAAGGTCGGATATAGCCGAGTTAGGAGATGCGGAATCTCTAATCCAGAACGAATCGAATAAAGGTGTAACCGAATCAGCTGTTAAGGGATTCGGTAGAGGCTATCCCGGATAAAGTGGTCTAGTTACTGCGGAAAAGTAATTCGGCTAGTAACTACAAACACCTTTTCGTGAGAATCTAGGGTTACGCAAGATCTACCGCAGCAGTAAAATAGAGAAGAAATCCCGAGTAAAAATATGGTGGAACTGTTCAAGCAGTGGCAAGCCAAACTGGGGCAATCTAGTGCAAAACCTAGAAAGGAGATCTAGGGAATGCACTAAGGCGCGGCAATGGACTCGTTTGCTAGTGAATCTAGAAAAAGCAAGCGCAAGTTCATGGCGGAAGATGAACTCGTTCGAGGGAAGCATGGCTGGGGATGAAGAACTCACGATTGCAGTACGGCGAGGAAGAGGCCCGGTGAAGAAACGGCGGCGCAGGGCGCGGTGCGCGGCTCCGACGAGTTTTCTCAGGCGTTGTCGAGTCTCCGGCGCGGCGAGGTCGCAAGGGCGAAATCGCAGCGGCGTCAATGGCACGGTTGGAGTTCTCGAAGTGGGGGGTGCGGGGAAGAAGAAGAGGTAGCCCGCACCCCTATATATAGCCCCTAGCTGGTAACTGGCGCACTACCGCGCGGTTTTCGGGGCGTGGCCGGATGAAGTGTGCCCTGAAACTCTGCGGTCGCTGCTGTGGCCGTGTATTTCAAGCACATGGTGGGTCATAGAATTGGAAGCGGTGGTGCGGATCAAGTGTGCCGGTCAGCGCAGAAACCGAGGAGACGCAGTCATTTAGTCAAATGCACTCAAGTACCTGATGGATCCGGATAATGTGCTGTCAGTGGCATGTCAAATCAAAGACCCGGATTACGGGGCTTTGCGCAGAGATTCTCAGCCAAGTGTCCCAGGAAATCCTGAGACAATTTTAGTCGATGAGATTCGGTTAAGGGTGTTTGTTTTTAACCTGCTACGGCCCTCCATCCGAGGCTGTAGGACCGCACCAGCTTCGGGGACTACTGTCGGGGGGCTGCCCCCGGGTAGGGCAAAGAGGTGGTGTTGGGAGCTATAAAGTGGAAAGGAAAGTCAATCCGGGTCACTCAAGCCGGATCACTTGGATCAGATCGGTTGAGAAAGTCGGTTAGTACTCAATCTTGTTTAAGTACAGGGAGACGCCAAAGGGGAACAGGCAAAGTCTAGCCGGATCAGAAGAAGACAACCGGCTCAACTAGCCGGGTTGCCTGGAAGAGATCCGGCTCAACTAGCCGGGTTGCCTGGAAGAATCCGGCTTACCAGCAATGTCGGATAATGCACAAGGGCCGAGTAATGTCAGTAAGTTCACGGTCCTGCAGGCCTCCTGCCCGAGGCTCAGGAGACAGCCAGGTCGAGACACGGGATTCTGGGAGCGCAGCAACCTAGGAGCTGACTCGGCCAATTCGGGAAAGGGGCTATGACCTAGACCCGGTGGGCTACACCTGCCATTGCCCGAAGTGGCAAGATAGGCCTGCTAGGGCCTGACAGTCCAGCCGTTGGACTGACAGGGGGCAGAGGCTTGTCCTCTTCCTCTTGGAAGTGCCATTATCTCATGGAGCCAAGGGCAAAGAAGTAACTCGGCAAGCCTTTATATACAGCACCACCACCTGCTGTGTGGAGGACGAACCCTAGAGCTCATTTTCCCCCCTTGTAGCTTCTTCTTCATCGTGAGCTCTCACCATTGTTGCTTGATACAGCTCGAGGAGCACTTTGTACTTGTCACTATTGAGATATAAAGAGAGTAGGCTAGTGCTGCAGTAGGGGTGTTACCTCCACAAGAGGGCCCCGAAGCAGGGTACATCGTGGTGTGCTTTGTGTTCTTGGTTTCTCGGTTTCTCGTTCATGTTCTTGCGGTTTCTTGCGTGTTCTTGCTTGTGCACTTCTTGAGTGCATAAACCCTCCCCGGATCCCCCAACGCACTTTCGGCCCCATCTTAGCCATACCTATGGCATCTGCCGTGATCCCACCACGACAGGGGTCAACTATCAACTCTGCACCACGAACTGCACACAAAAAGTATTGGTTGCTTTGTTGTATGTTCTTTTGTACTGAACTTTCACGACGGCCGAACTGAACTTTGACACAAAAATTGGAAATCTCACTATCGGAAAAAATCGCAGCTTAGTGCGACACACATCGTCCATCAGTCCATGTACATGCCGCGCCAGTTGATGCCGATGCGGAAGCGAGCACGTCGCGGCAGGCCTTTGAGGTTGCCGGCGACGGCCAGGTCCGGGAGCACACACGACGACGACGGCCAGCTGTCGGCCGCAAGGCTCGAACAAAGACGACGGAGAAGCACGGTGGCAGCACGCACGCGAGCAGGTCGCCGTAGTACACTCTCGGGTCAACAGCGATCCAATCTCTGGCCTGAGCACGATGATGTGACGCTCGGCAGAGTTCGGACCTGCGCGCATGAAGGTTCTGATTGTGGCATCCAGCGAGGTGGATGTTTCGGCCGCACATACGATGCAGAGGAAGGAGATGGTGCCGTGAGGACCACGGGATGCGGGCGACCTCCGCCGTATCACCCATGGCTTGAGCGAGCCGAGACCGGCGCGAGGTGCAGTGGACGGTCGGGGGCGGCGCCGCACGACCTTGGGATGCAGGGGACCTCCGCCAAAGCAACCACGGCAGGAGGGAGCAGAGACTAGCACGAGGTGCAATGGACGGGCAGGGCCCCGCCGCACGACCGCACGAAGAAGCTGGGGTAGGAGTTCGGCAGTGATGCTCGGTGCGCGGCGGTGGGGAACACGGCGGGGCTGCGGCGCCGCGTGCCGAACGCGAGCAAGGGGAGGACAGGCGAGAAGCTTGCCGATTTGGGGCAGCGAGGACCTCGTCGAGGCGGATCAAGGCCACACGCGCGCCGTCGAGGGAGCAGGGCGCGCCCGCTGGGGGAGGAGCCACGGACCTCATCGATGGGGGCGGCGCCGGCGCGCAGGAGGCTGGACAGGGGAAGGAGGTGGTCTTGTATGGGGAGATGTCGCCGCTTCCGTCGCCGGCTCCCTCGCGTCGGCCGTTGGCCGCCGCTCGCTCGCCGGCGCCGGAGGGGAAGGAGGCAGGGATTGATCTCGAGAGTTTGCTCTGTGGGGCGAGAATGTTACATTCTTTGGGTCGGGTCATACCCTCTAATTAGGAATAGTTCCTGTTTAATCTAAATAGGAATCTCTTAGGGTAGGTTCTTGTTTAGTCCTGCCCTCATCTCACCGTTGATAGCTAAGCACCCTCATCTCACCGTTGGATCAGCTCTATAGTACATTTTCACCCCACATCTTAACTTAACGCCGTCACACCCAATGACCCAACATCCACCTACGTTCCCCAACTCCCCCACGATGCAAATCCTCACCCCCACCACCGACCCGCGGCGCGCCACGCCGCCACCATGGAAATTCCTCGTCAGTGGCTGTCAGCGTGCTCCGCCCCGCGCCCATCTCCGGTCGCCAGCACCATACGCCCCGCGCCCATCTCCGGTCGCCGGCGCCATCCTCCCCGCGCCCATCTCTGTCCGCCCGTACGCTCGGCCCCGGCCCATCTCCGTCCGTCGGCGCCCTGCGCCCTGCCCCCATATCCCACCGCGGAGGCAGGGATCCCCTCCGCACAGACCCCATCTCCAGCCGCGGGGACAGAGAGGACCGTTGCTCCCATCTTCTCTCTTTTGATTTCTTTTCCAATTTTTGCAGACCATTTTTTTTTTTTACTTTCCCGTGATTTGAGATCGAAGCACCATCTTGTTTTGTAGTGAGCACTGTTTTGCAGACCTTTTTTCTTACTTTCCCGGATGATTTTCTGCTCTACACTTTGCCGATATCGGATCCATAGCGGGCTGGAGGCGCCGAAATCGGCCGGATCGGGCCCGCCGGTGAGGGGACCGGTGCGTGGTCGCATGGAAGGTGGAGATGATCCGCCTTGTCCTTTTTCTGCCTTTTTCTTCTTATTTTCATAAGGAATCTGAAAATAAAATATGCTCGGATCCATTTTTTCGTTATGGCATCGAGAAAAATATCCTTAATTTTTCGTCAGGATGAAGGAGAAGCCGGGGGTTCCGATCTGGATTTGTGCTCCTTGTTTTTTCGATCTGGTTTTTGCTAGACTTTTTTATACGTTCCCGATCCAAATCCCGTGTGCATTTAAATTTATATGAGTGAAAATTTCAGTTGATTATCTCGTAATATTTTTCTATCCAACTCGCATGTCATCCAAGTTGATTTTACCGAAAACATGGCATGTTATTTCGTGATTTGGTTCTGATTTTCTAGGTAGCTGAAAAAACACCAAAATTACGAGCATGCTTCTGGGTATTTATGAGATAAAATAATTTTTCGTGTCCCATCTTAGTGTGTACTTTGTCCGTTCCTCCATGGGAGAGAATATAATCAAGCCACGTTACATGATGGGAATGATGCAAAAATTAGTACCGCAAAACACCAAAATTAAAGGAACTAGTAACAAGATGGAGGACACGTGGTATGAGCGAAGCCGCGTGTTACTTTTTCGCAAAAACAAAAACTAAACCATGCCGCACTCTACGCAGCTGGCATAGGTAATAATGAGGACGGCTGACGGAAACACAAACGGACGTTTTGGAGGGCACGAATCTCTGCGCATGATCCAAGGGCAAACACCCCGTGCTTAGCTACACCCGGGTAGAAAATCCGCGTCGATATATATATTTTCTACCTGGGTGGCTAGCTATGCATGCCCTACTAGCCGTTAGATATAGAGAGTACCCAATCCCTTTGCTTTGGGCAGCCGTGGATAGTACTTGCATGCGGTGACGACGTTCCTGCCCATCCGTTACATGCAAATTGGTAGTTCTCCTATTCAAAAAGTTGGCTCGACCGTTTGTGTCAGAATCCTTCTTCCATTTGTCCAGTGACTCCAGTCCCATTTCGTATTTGCACAACACCTCATATATTTTCAGATATTGTTATCTTTGTATTTGGTTCATCAACCATTTTCCCCTAGATTTCGTATCTCCGTTCAGAACCAACATTATTCCATACTTTTTACTATAAAAATACATTATTCTCACATTTTCATACGAGATTGTGATATTATCAAATTATTGACAAAGTTTCACCCATTTTCATACACGGTACACATAATATTTTTTACAAAACAATTTCCAGAAACTGAGCCATTTCAGTTTAGTCAAGTTCATCCATGTATACCTTTTTTAGGCATTTACGTATAAAATTTTCATAAACAATATTCCCAGAAATTGAACAGAACAAGTTAATGTATGTTTCTCACTTTTTTTAGGTCGGTTGCATTAATTTACACGATCATAGATTCACATCATTCATTGTGACTGATATTTACAGCGGGTCTTACACAGATTTCAAATTCTGGATAGAAAAACTATTTTTCTCACTTTCAAATATAAATTTCAAGATGGTAAATTCAGAAGAAAAAAATCACCCAATTATTGTAAAAGATGCACGGAAGAATTTTCAAAGGGCACAAGATAATCATAGAAACATAGTTCATTTTTTTTTTTTTGTAGTTTTCACCTATGCTCATCATTTTTCAAGTAAACATCAAAATATAGTTGAACATTCGTGGAACTGGAAAGAACTTCCCAAAGATTGAACGAAGTTTTTCTCCTCTCACATTTCAAATTAAAAATTAGAGATTGTTGAATGTACATTTCTCCACGGACTGATGCACGGAAAATGCATAGATAATATTAAAACACATGATTCATTAAATTTCTTTTCCAAGTCAAAAGGTTTACCACGATTCGCACGTGGAAGATACGGGTCCAACAAATATACAATTCAATTACATCAAAGATTCATGCATTTTTTTCAACCATAATTACAATGAATCTTCGAAGGTAGCAAGAAAGGTATGACAGGGACAAAACTTCGAACCAACTGTAACGATGCCTTCACTAATGTTTTCATACTAGATACTCCTCGATGACTTTTAACCACAGAATGTTTCCAAAAAAGATTCAACATGATGCAAGAAAATAAATCGATGACTTTTAACCACAGAGTGTTTCACCATAGATTCAACATGATGCAATAAAATATGCAAGCACATACCAGTTTCGTACATGCATGATGCATAATCATAACAGTACTGCTTCTTACCAGTATCATCACAAATTCAAACAAAAAATGCCTAGATCTAAACAAATGGCTATTCAAATAATAAAGGATTTAGACGGAAGGCTCGAAAAAATAATAAAGGATTCACAAAAACAACACATATTTCATACAAGATCCAACAGTAGTTTTTTCGAAGCTATTCAGTTCTCAAGAATCAAACAAAAAACTCTGAACTAATATAAAAAAAAACTCCGAACTAAAACGAGAAAAAGATGATCCATGCAAGCTGCTTACTTAGATAGAACATCTAATTTTCGAGATTCCAGAACCACCCTAGCAAAATTGCAAACACGAATAAAAACCCAAAAAATCCAGGAAAAAATTAGCAGTACAAGGGGGCTGAGCTCGCCTGACCTGGATACAGAAAATGTTTGAAGAACTATATGGAAAAGAATTAAGAACAAAATGGGCTGATCTGTGGAATTTTTTCATATAAATCTGGAGTCAAGCATGATAGACGACCATGCTGGAAATTCGTGAGTCAATCATTATATTTGATGAAATAAAAAATGGCCAGCCCCAGGCCCAGATCCATGCACTACCGAAAATCTAACAACGTAGCTAGCATGTTGCCATTGATCGATCCAAGAAAAAGACATGGAAAAGAACACACAAAAACGGAAATAAGAACACACCGGCCTCAAACCAGCAGGTTCAGACCTCCAGGAAGATCACCCTGTCGGCGCAGCAGATCTTGAGGACACCGAATCGCCGATCACAGCCCAGACGCCAGCCGGAGACAGGAGACAGAAGCGACGAAAGACATTCGCGCAACAAGAATCATCAAAGAAAACCACGGCAAGAACCATCTTCCTCCAACCACAGACTCAACACCAAATTTCGTTGCTACAAGAACTTTTTTATGATCAATACAGTAGCATTCCGGCAAGAATCATGTACTAACAATTTCTGGGGATTATGTACTACCAAGAACTTTTTTATGATAAATAGAGTAGCATTACAAATTGTTGGAACAAAAAAATCCATTTTTGCGGGATCAGTATTACTGCATGCATTAACACATAATCTTTGCCGGATCAGTATTACTGCTTGCATAAACACATACGCTCCATCTTGCATTTTTTTGGAGCAAAATATTCCCATACAGTAAGATCCATTTGTCAACATTAGGAAGCAATTTTCTTCACTGGAATTTAGGAAACAAATTTCAACCAATCTACAAAATGCAAAACTGGTACTCTACACATATTTCGGAATCCAAAAACCTAGATATACAACATCTCATTTGTGGAATCAATATTAGTTTCTTGATTTCCGTATCTGAACACATCACGTATCAAAAGTTCAAAATCAGCCAGTATGATTCACAATCGGACAAATAAAACCCAGGCTTTCCATTGTTCACATCATGCAAAAAATTCATGCCCACGAATAAAATAAGACTTTGGATCCAAGAACCAAAAGAAGCATGTCACTCGAGATTTAAGGAATACAGAAGAAAAACCACGGACCAGTCCAATGCAAAAACAAATCATTTTTTGGATCTGGATCACACGTTTTTTATGACAAAAAAGGGGCAGCTAAACGGATGGGAAAATCTGGAGGATTTGATGAACAAAACACCTCCTGATCTGATGGCAGGATGAACAAAAAATTGGCGAGGCGTGCCACCGCAAACCGATCATCTGATTCCAGGAAGAACCATCCGTTGAGACCAGCATCAAAATTTAGATCTGCCCGTTGCCGAAGCAAAAACATGACGAACATGGGATTCCAATCAAACAGCAGGAAAGGCTAGATCAAAGAAAAAAACAATGCGGCAGCGCAAAACCGACCCGGTCGAGAGAGAGCAAACAAAATACATGGAGGACTTGTTGGAAACAGATAAAAGAAGAGAAGAGGAAATAACGTGAGCTGTTGGCTTAGATCCAAACAACCCGCCTCGCTACTACGGAGTAGTAAACAAAATTAGTGGAAGTAGCACAACCAGCGAACTCCTAACTGATCCCAGTAGAGACAACGGTGAGAAAATCCACACCAGCAATCTGGGCACGAAGAGAACAGACCAACATTGCATGGAAGCGGACGAAATTTATTTACGAAGATTTCATCTCTACTTTCTCCACCCACTGACGAAATAACAAAGGAATGAAGAAGATCCAGATCCGGGCTTCCCATATCCAAATTTGAGACCAAAAAGAAAAAGAAATTAGAAGAGCTCAGATCTAAAATCGGGCTTCCCAGACCCAAATTCGAGACAACAAAAAGAAAAAGCAATTAGAAGATCTAAGATCAGGGCTTAGGGAGACCGCATCCGGGTCACACCACCCATGCGCGTCCATGTATCGGAGCTCAGATCCGTAAATCGAGGATGTGGACGGGTAGAAGTGGATGGAGGACGGGGACGCGCCTCCTCCCTGACGACGCGGCGCCCTCCCTCCCAGCGGAAGGTCGCCGGATGCGCCTCCTCCCGCCGCCCTTCTCGCTGCCGGCGAGCCCTTCTCGCCCCCGGAGTAGATCGATAATGGAGGTGAGAGGAAAGGGGCTCGGGGTGGAGGTGGAGGAGAGAGGGTGGGGGGTGGCTGGGTAGGGGCGAAATGATTAGGACGAATTGTAGTTAGCCCAAGCGCAGGGTCTTCCTTGTAAACAAACCACAGGGACGAACGGCGTTACAAACGAGCTGTTACATTCCGGTGCTCTCTTTATCCTATAGGGATGATCCAACGGCTACATGATGGTGCATAGCTAGCCGGGTGGGTAGCCCACTATTTTGCATATATATATATATAGGACAGGTATATTATACAACCAGTTGTAGATTAATAATCTACAACCGACGGCTCCTATGAGGGAGCGATTCTATTGGGAAAAAGACCAGCAAGCCTTATCCAGTACGCACGACCGAATCCCCAGCTCGACCTTCATCCCACGACCACTCCCGCTCACCTTCTTCCCCGCGCTGGCCGGCCTCCCGTCGCCGGCCACGTGCTCGTCGTGCCGCCGCCGCCGAGACGGGCCCTCCTGCTCCCCGCGCCGCCGTTTACCCCGATTTGCCGCTGTTTTCCCTCGCTGCCAGCCCAGCCTCGTTGCTGGCGGCGCCGACCAAGCTCCTTCTCCGGCGCCGGCGGATGCCCGCGCCAAGCACACGCACCGCGGCCAGCTTCTCTAACCTCTGCCCCGTTCTTCCGCCGCCCATCCCTGTGCTCACTGCCGGCAGCGAGCTCGCGCCCTTCGCGAAATCTGCAGCTGTCTAGCTGCCTAGCCCACCGGAGCTCCCGCCGCCGGCCCAGATTCCCTGTCGGCCGCCCAAGCTGCAGCCGCACGACCCCTCCCCTCGTTGCTCCTGCTCTTTCCGACCTCCTGGCGTTCTCCCGATAAATCCCGAGCACATAACGTCCGAAGCAGGGGCTGTATGAGACGGAGCCACCGTCGTCCCTCTGATGCGCTCCTTGAGCTCCCCGGCGAGCAGATCAGCAGTCACCCCGCCGCAGCGACCTGCCTTCAGAGTTCAGATCACACGACCAGCCCCAGCCGGCAACTTCCGAGGCCACCATGTGCTTCCGGCTCAGGCCTTCTCCTCTCCAGCCTCTACAAAAGTTCAGAAAAGAAGTGTAGTTTACATTGTAAGAAGAAGTACACACGGTTAAAGTGCACATGCAAGCGACATGGACCAGGCCTGGTTCGCGGTGAAGCTTCGCTGCTATTCCAATGAAGCTGGTTCTTCTTTTTTGTTTCTTCGATTTCAGAAAACCTTAGCAAGTTTTTTTTTTGAAAGGGAGTCGTGTACAAGATCAACCAGAAGAAGAACACACACGCACGAACACAAACACAGGCCACTCCAAACACGGCGACCATGGCACCACCACGCACACCACGCACCGAAGCAGGAAGCTCAGCCAACCTTGTTGAAATGCCGTAGAAGCCAACCGACGCAGGCGCCGGAATCTTGACGCTGAACGAGCATCGGCGCTGAGCCGCCGCCAGACCACCATCGCCGCCTCACGCCGGAGACGAAGATGACGGCTCCACCCATCTTTCGCAAGGCCCACCAAGAACGCCGACGAAGGAGAGCACCGCACCTGCAAATTCCCAGCGGATTTAAGCAAAAGCACCGCCTCGCACGCCGGCGAGGGTAGAAGGACCCAAGAACCAGAGCCGCGACCGCCACCACGGACGCCGGCTCGAGGGGAGGCACTCCGTGGCTCCGTAGAGCAGCAGACGCGCCAGAGACGGCAGATCTGCCCAAAGCCTCCGCCGGAGCACCGAGGGCAGAGGAGAGGACCGCCGACTCCAAAAGCTTCTCCGACCGCGCCTCCACCTCCAACGCGCCGCCGGCAAGCAACCCACGCACACCTAAGCTATGTACACGCCGGGATCCGTCGATTCCCCGTCCTCCCGCCGCCGGAGC
This sequence comes from Poa pratensis, assembly GCA_947311845.1. Lineage (NCBI taxonomy): Eukaryota > Viridiplantae > Streptophyta > Magnoliopsida > Poales > Poaceae > Poa > Poa pratensis. The sequence goes on from CAMZMU010000045.1 coordinate 44,156,440, forward strand.
GGCTGCGGAGGGCGAGGGATCGAGCGGATCGCCAGCGGCGAGCTTGACCGCGCGGGTTTCGCCCAAAAACCGCCCTTGTTCACTGTAGAGGTGGGGAACGAAGGAAGGGTCCAGGTGTTTAAAAAAACCTTAGCAAGTTGCACTCGCTTCTCTTTTGTTTCTTCGTTTTCAGCAACAGGTCAGAGTAGCGGAAGTAGAGGTATTTGAGGAGGGGAAGTACGAGTCTAGAATGGTAAGTTCACAAGAGAATCTATGGGAAAAAAAATCTGAGATTAATTCTTTGGGTGCATACAAGCTGGACACTACACGTACTAGGAAGTACACATATCCTGATCTTTTATATGTTAAACATGTGTGTTTGTCGTTGGACGCCCACGGAGCGAAAGCGAACACTGAGTGCAGGCCAAAAAATTTCAATCGGGAGTGTGTGGACCTCATTTTTTTTGAACTGCAGGTGCTCGACATGTTTGATGTTATGCTGTAAAATTATTTAGGGTTTTTATTTATGGGATAAACTAGTCTTTCGTAGTGAGAAGTGTAGGAAGTAAAAAAATTAACTTCAAAATTCGGGGCAGTACAACTTTTGGCTCGAAGCAGTGCAAGATTTTTATTTGGGAAGTTCATGCACGGGAATGCATTCATGCGAGTGTGTGCACTACAGTTGTTTATTCATAGGAAGTAGTCATTCATCTGTGCATTTTCCATCTCGGGCTTCCCGGAGCCGGTCCAAATGCCACCGATGCGGCAAGATTCTCAATCTGCCTTCCGTATAAAAAATTGTGTTTATACTAAAAGACAAGAGGGAAGTACAGGATAGGTTACAATGGCAGTACAGGTTGAACAAGGGGAAGTACAGGTCGACGGCTCCTCAACCTCGATAAAACTGGTACTTTTAATAGATGCGTCTTTTCAGTCTGAGCATTTTGAGTGGTCATATATCTGAACGGACACCGTATGAGAAAGTTATCGCTGAATTAGTAAACACTAATTATGAAAACTACTTGGGCAGCACAATCGAATTAACAGAGAAGTTCAGGTATGTGTCGAGAGAAGTTCAAGTACGTTTCCAGGGAAGTCCAGGTATTTGTTAGGGAATTTCACATGCCACCGGGAGGTTTAGTGAAACCGTAAAATATCCCGCCTAGAAGTACACATAAGTAATTTGAAAAGTACAGAACTCACTTCTGGGAAGTACAAGTGATGTATGAACATGTTTTAGTGAATAATACTCGCAATTCTATTATACATATATTTTAGTTTTCATTTTCAGTTTTGGTAGATAGCCACTGACTTCATCTTTCCGACGCAACAAGAATCACTCAATTCCGAGGTCGGATGGGTTGTCAAATAATTTATCAAACGAGTAAAATAGGTTTGACCGAACTTTGACCGCAAAAAAAACCCCACTTAAAAATTGATTTTTGAGATTTTCGTTACCGGTTACACCGGTAAATTTAATAGATGCACCTTTTTAGTACGAGCATTTTGAGTGGTCATAGAGCTGAAACGAAAATCGTATGAGAAAATTATCGCTGTTTTAGTGAACACTAATCATGAAAACTACGTCGGCAGTACACACGAATCAGCAGAGAAGTTCAGGTGTGTGTCGAGAGAAGTTCATGTACTCTGTTTTTCGGGGCGGAAATATATCATAGTAATCTCGTCGATTTGATCTTTGTACACCTCAAATGTCAGTAGCAAATGATTCATATGGTGTAATATGAGTTTAATTATAATAAGTAGTGCATTTCATTACGAATTAAAGTGCTAAATTCGTCAATTTAAACTCGCACCTACCGTGAAACACCGGTATTATGAGTTAAGTAGTTTTGAAATTACTTTTTAAGTGTAGTGATTTTGAAAAATCGGTCAACACGAAAAAGTTGCGTATCACCAATATCTTTTCAACGACATATCATTTGCATAATTCCGACAAGCGGTTGAGAAACAGCGGATAAAATACTGTCCGCCCGTATAAGACACTTACAGATTGTATTTTTGAAATTATTTTCAGTCGGTGCAGAATTTGGAAAAACCGTAAAAGCATAAAAGTTGCGGAATTTCAATAGCTTTCCAACGGCATATCATTTGCGTTATTCCGACAATCGGTTGAGAAACGCCGGACGAAATACTGTCCGCCCGTATAGGACACATTCCAGGTTAGTGTATTTTTTAAATCATTTTTAGTCGGTGACGAATTTGGAAAAACCGTAAAAGTATAAAAGTTGCGGAATTTCAACAGCTTTCCAACGGTATATCGTTTGCATCATTCCGATAAGCGGTTGAGAAAATATTTGAAAAATACGTTCGCTGTTATATTTTCAGATTTGAGTAATTTCAAAATTAATTTCAAACCATAACGAATTTAGAAAAATGTCATGAGATAAAAAAGATGCGGAATTTTATTAGCTTTGTAACGGTATATCATTTGCTAAGTTTTGACAAACGGTTAGAAAACTACGTCAAAAATACGGAACCTGTACTTCTCGATCATACGAGCAGTACAGGTAGAACAGAAGGGAAGTACAGCTTCGGTTGTAGATCCTTATTCTACAACCGGTTGTAGAATAGCTGACAGCTGTATATATATATATATATATATATATATATATATATATATATATATATATATATATATATATATATGTGTGCAAAATAGTGGGCTACCCACCCGGCTAACTATGCACCATCATGTAGCCGTTGGATCATCCCTATATATATATATATATATATATATATATATATATCAATGCAATGGAAATGCCCAAGTGTGGTCAATTCTCTCACATGGTATCAGCCTAAAACATCCTAAACCCTAACTCGCTTCCGCCTCCTCCCTCTACACCCTAGCCGCCGCCAGCCTTCTCCTCCTTCCTCCCCCTCCTCCTCCATGGCGCCACCACCCGAGCCCCACCCCAACGCCCCTCTCTGGGCGCAAGCCACCGCCATCCAGAACATCCGCTCGCTGGTTCCGATCGTCCTCGATCTCAAGGTCCCCTCCTTCCCCAAGTGGTGCACCTTCTTCACCATCGCCGTCACCACCTACGCGCTCGAGGATCACCTCACCACCGCCACCCCGCCGACCGACCCAACCTGGCTCCGCCTCGACGCCACCGTGCTCCGCTGGTTGTACGGTTCCATGGCGATGGACATCGTGGACCTTGTCATGGCCACTGACGCCACCGCCTTCACGGTTTGGACTGCCGTCACCACGCTCTTCAACGACAACAAGAAGTCCCGCGAGATCTATCTCGCCGAGGCGTTCCGCACCATCCGGCAGGAGGATCGCTCCATCATCGACTACCGCCTTCTCCAGAAGACGGCGGCGGACGCTCTCGCGGAGGTTGGCGCTCCGGTCTCTGACTCGGACCTCGCCACCAACGTCATCAAGGGTCTCCACGAGGACTACGACAGCATTGCCGACCTCGCTCCTCTCCTCAAGCCGTACCCGTCCTTCCTCGAGTTTCGGAGCATGCTGCTGCTCCACGAGCTGAAGGTGACCCGACGCGCCGCTGCCTCATCCACCGCCGCCGCGGCCTTCGTCGCCGCCAAGCCCGGTCCCGTGGTTCCTGCCGCCCCCGCCGGCGGGCACGCTAGCGGCCCCTCCGCCCCCAGCCCTGGAAGGCTCCGTCCAACCCTAGTCACGGCACCGACTACGGCAAGAACAAGGGCAAGAAACCCTACGGCGGCTACGGCAACAGGAACACCGGTGGAGCGCCTCCCATGCCGACCCCTTCAACCCTTGGACACGGGCGATTCAGATGTGACCCATGCAGCCGCACGATGCCGGCGGCAGCATCCTCGGCGCTGCCCCTCGCCCGGGCCCTCGCGCCCACGCCTACATGGCCGGCCAACCACCTGCGGCGCCGGCCTCCTTCTACAACGCCCATGGCGGTGTTCCCCATAGCCAGGCCTTCCACGGCGCCCCGTACGGCGTCGCCTCCTACACCGCGCCCTCTGCTTCGGCGCAGACTTGGGACCCCTCCGCCCTCTCGCAGCACTTCACCAACATGACGCTGCAGTCACCCACCCCGGAGTGGGTCATGGACAGCGGCGCCACCGCCCACCTCTCCAACAACACCGGTATCCTCTCCTCTTTATCTTCACATCCTTTTTATCGTCATGTCACGGTTGGAGACGGCTCCTCCGTTCCCGTTTCTGCATCCGGGCATGCCTCCCTTCCATCTTCTTTTTCTGATCGTCCACTTTATCTTCACAATGTTCTCGTTACCCCTCGCATCATTAAAAATCTAGTCTTGTCCATCAGTTTACTAAAGATAATAACTGTTCTGTCAATTTTGACCCTTTTGGTTTTTCTGTGAAGGACCTCATTACCCGGCGTGAGCTTCTTCGGTGCAATAGTACGGGGGAGCTTTATTCGTTCCAGCCACCGGCGCCTCGTGCTCTCACCACCACCACCACCACTCATGATATCTGGCACCGTTGTTTGGGTCACCCTGGCCATGACGCTTATCGTCGTCTTTCGCAGCATATTTCTTTACCTTGTAATAAAAACAATAGTACTCTTTGTCATGCTTGTCAGATTGGACGCCATGTACGTTTGCCTTTTTCTTCTTCCACCACTAGGACTACTCGCCCTTTTGAGCTAATTCATTGTGGTCTTTGGACGTCTCCGATTTTGAGTAATTCTGGCTACTCGCCACTCGTACAGGAGGCGGGCCTCCCAGTCCTGCAGCCAACGGCGGCCGAAGCCATTGGCCGCTGCACCATCGTCGGGGAAGCGCTCCGCCATTGTTCCACAACGGCGAGGAGAGAGTGAGTGAGTGTGTGTGCTCTGGAACGGCGTAGAGAGAGCGAGTGTGTGTGTGTGTGTGTGCTCTGGCCACGATGAGGTGGGGGATTTATAGCGGCGGGAGCGGGCAGATGGCGCGGGCGCGGGCGGGGGCATGCCATAACTCCGCCGCGTGGCCCACGATTGAACGCGTCAGCCATCGCCTGAGAAAGGCTGATCGGCGGCAGGCCATTAACACGGCGCGGGAGACGAGGAGATGAGGATGACCGATATTTTTCGCGCGCCTTCTCGACTACTCACTGACAGGGCGACCCTGCGTGTTTTCACCCACTTTTTCTCTCCACCGGCGCCCCCAATCGCCCCCAGCGGCCTGGGTACACCGGATGTAAATTCGGCCCAATCCGCTCGGGGGTGCGGCTGTAGATGCCCCTAAAGGAGTTCCTGATAGATCCTGGAGCTGTAGTTGCTCCCACTAGGATTAGTACACTCTGCTCAAGGTGGGCTCTGATCATTATCCCACTATAATTAACCTAGTAGGGACTCTAAAGAAACAGCAGCATGGTTCCTGGACACATTTTTGGAACAAACTCTGAGGAATAGCTGGCTTCAACTTGTGAGAATGTTCTTGAAAGAACAGGTGAACCCATAACAGTTGGTATTTTGCAGACAGTTTTCAGTTGCCCGGACAACTAACTATCTCAACCAAAAACTGGAAGTTCAGCCATCAGAATGGAGACGAATTTGATGCAGCCACACTTGCATGGGCTCCAGCCGGTGTCATGAATCCTTCCCGTTCTATGTATGGTCCCAAACTTCAGCAGGACACCATACTTACAGCAATACTGCAATTTTCTAACAAATATCAACAGTTCAAGGTATATGCTCACCCAAATTATAAGCTGAGCAGTCAGGAGTCAAGAAATGGACCCAAGACAGGTGCAGGCGTTGGTAATTTTCAAAATGGTTTTGAATCGTAACTACTCCCTCCGTTCGGAAATAGATGTCTTAACTATCTTAAAATTTGGATGTATCTAGACATGTTTTAATATGTACATACATCTAAATTTTGAGATAGCTAAGACATCTATTTTTGAACGGAGGGAGTGGTTCACAGAACTCCCTTTGGCTTAATTCAAGTACAAACCGTCAAATTCAGCTACACATTTTCCCTAGGTAACAATGAATTTGGTCATAAACACTCTAGCAGAACACATAATCTAAATTTTGAGATTGCAAAACTTGCGTAACAGGATAAGAATACGGTCATTGTTCAGTCTTAAGCCCAAGAAAAACCGTGTACTTCGGCAATTGTGCAGACATAATCTGGCCTATCCAGTATTGTGCTCCTTTGCCATCTCCGCAAAAATTAGTCTCCCACGTATAATCTGACAAAAAGGGGGAATTGATTAAGGAAACGATATGTATACACTACAAACACCAGATCAGGTAATAATGTAAGTTACTCCCCCTTCTAAGGAGTAGCATCTAGCTTGGACGTTGAATTTTGCACATGGCAGTAATTTTAGGTGATGACTTAAAATCTAACAATGCCCAGAATGAGATTATCCTAGAGTAAAATAGAAGCGCCACTTATAATGGAAAAGTGAGACAATTCCACAAGGCTAGCAAATTACAAGACAAGGATCGGAAAAATGGAGGAATTCAGAAGCCTGGTAATTTGACCAAAGAAAATCTTGACTATTTTGAAGCTTACTTCTTAATAAATTATGTTCGTTGCAACTGCATGCAAAAGATAAATAAATAAAAGTTAAGCATAAGTGCTCTGCATCCTCCAGATGGCTCCCAGTCTTCCACAATGGGTTCTAGGCAAACTACCAGAAGGTTCTGACCTAGAGTTGCACAAAAAATCAAAAAATTGTTACATAGAGTTTTAGCAGGAAACAGTAGAAACTAGTCTATAACACCACTTCACCTTTCACTATGACTTATGTTCTATTCGCGTAGCTAGCCTGTAAACTCATGTTGTGGTTACATATAGAGTGTATTTGCTACAACTAGTGTACAATAAAAATCTGCAGGCATGCCAACTTCTGCTAAAAACATAGATTTTTTTCTTATGAATGCTAAGGGTATTAACTAGTTGTACACTACTTCTAGTCACTTAGGTATGTACTCATGTACAGTTATCTAATGTCATGCTCCCTTTATCCTGCCAACTAGACTTTTTTGCAGGCTTGAAAAGGAGAGGAATAAGAGAAAGATAATCTAGTTTTTCCTTGGTGAAGCATGATCTCTGCACCCGCTGCAATGTAGTGGAACAGATAGCATTGAGTATTATAGATGACACTTGAAGATTTCAACCATTTTATGGGATGCTTTTGGTATCATTAAGTGATCTTCTCATGCATTCTTAACACCCTCGTCTCACATTTCTCCAGGTAAATTGCCATTTCTAATGCAGTTCTTAGTTAAGGGCCTAATGATTAATGAATGGAGGGTGGTAAGAAATGGTAACAGAACAGTTGAGCGAAATTGCACCACCTAATATGCGAAACTATCAATAAAAAGGTGAATCAAAATTAATCGCAAAACGGGTTAGTTCAACCCAATCTACCAGAAAAGATGTTCTCACTAGACAATACAGAAATACCAACAAATTCATATATATAAACCAGAAAATGTTTTATGTAAAGAAACTCCTCTAGCACGCTTCTTTATTTATCTTTAATTATGTTGACAACAAGTAGATCATGGACAGGTTTTTGACTCAAAGAGTGTCACATATGTGTGTATGTGAGCCATCAGTTTCAAGGTGTCTTCTGACTTCTTGAGCTAATTTCAGTTCAGAACAAACGAGTGTCAGCAGAAATATATTATTGCTGCACTCAGTGGCGGAGCTAGCTCCCGGCAACCCCGGGCAGCTGCCCGGGCTCAGCCGTGGAAGCTACACCAGGATTTGGGCACAGCATACAGATTACGTGAGGACATCAATGGCAAGCTAGCTCGTTGCCTTCGTTCCTTGCCCGGGCTCTACAATTTGTCTAGCTCCGCCACTGGCTGCACTTCCTTCTCTATCATGAAACTTCACCTCTCACATAAATGATAGCTAAACTTCTCAGCATGTAAAATTCTCTGTTAACATCAGCAAATATGCATGAAGGTTATAGGAAAGATAGTGAGCAGAGCGCATACCCTTCCATCCATTGCCTTGACAGCCTTTTGTGCCTCCTCTTGTGATGAATATTTCACAAAACCAAAGCCCTTTGGCCTTCCAGTTTGATTGTCTCTCACTAACCGAGCTAATATTTGATAAGAAACAGAAATCAACATAAGAGTTAAATATTTCCCTGGAACCAAAAGAGGAACTTCAAGTAGCAGTAGGAAACAATAATGAAGATTTCCAATTTTTCCCATGGTAAACAGCATCAGACAAGTTCTAAAAATAGCATAGGTACCTTCCTCAATGGCACCAAATGGCGAGAAGATGTTTTTAAGTTCTTCCTCAGTTGTGTAAAATGAGAGCCCTACAGGAAGTAAGAAAAGGGATTAATACATGTTATTTGTTGTGTGTGCTCTGCATAATTAGGAGACAGCAAGATGAAATCCTGGTGCGGAACTCCATGTGAACGTATACGGTAATTGTTATAAATTACAATCAAGAGGCAAACTGTAAACAGCTGCAACAATGTCACAATATTTATGTGTAAGTGTACTTCAAGACCATGGCAACTATTCGGGTGGGAATCCCTCAAGGTAGAGATGAAAACAATTTGTTCATCACAAATAGTTCATTCAAGATGATAAAGCACCCCAAGTTCAACAAAGTATTACATGGCAACTATTACCTTTCGGGTAGTAAAACTACGAGTCTACTTTTACCACAAGCAACTTGTAGGAGTAAATTGTGCTGCATAGACCGAATTTATAACAGGTCATCAATCAGTATATGTGAAACTTCATTAGCTTAATACTAGGAGAAGACTAGCACCAAGGGAACTACCTATGTCGCCCATAACCAGGTTCACAAAAGATGGCTAAAGACTAGTATCCTTGTCGTTGGCTTTGCTACAAACCAAAGGGGAATCCTATTCTAAAGCTCCTGACACATCAGTAGCAGACTCAATATTCCCCAGCATGCTAAAGCTAATATTCACAAGGGGGAAAAGGAAGGCACAGCAGCAACCAGTGCTCAATTCATCCACACAAACCGCCACCAGGATCAAAAGCTTTCAAATAATATCTAGGAGGATTGCAGAGGCTTGGAAGGAACTACACATAGATGTACTTACTGCTCACAAATATCTCGGTGCTGAAACTCTTTTCCCCCGCAAGCCGAGAGGCCAAACCAACAACCCTACCTCCAAGCATCGCCATCGCCAGCAGCTCTCCCTGAAACCCTAGATCCGCAAATCACCAAAGCAAAATGAAGCAACAGTTGAAGGCAGGGATTGAAAGGAAATACAACTCCACATCCATTACTTGGAATCAAAGCCGTCCAATACAACCTTGCACGATTTACAAAGCAGGCGAGCTACCTACCTAAGGATCGATACAATACACACGGATGGAAACAGCCGACGGCAACACACAAGCTGCTAACAGGAGAGAACAACACGACGACGAAGGAAACACTAACAAACTAGTACATGAACCACCTAGTAAGTTAGTTGCTGGTGAACTTGGTGACGGCCTTGGTGCCCTCGGAGACGGCGTGCTTGGCAAGCTCCCCGGGGAGGACGAGGCGGACGGAGGTCTGGATCTCCCTGGAGGTGATGGTGGGCTTCTTGTTGTAGCGGGCGAGCTTGGCGGCCTCCCCGGCCAGCTTCTCGAAGATGTCGTTGATGAAGGAGTTCATGATGGACATGGCCTTGGAGGAGATGCCGATGTCGGGGTGCACCTGCTTGAGCACCTTGAAGATGTAGATCTTGTAGGTCTCCACGGACTTCTTGTTCTTCTTCCTCGCCTTCTTGTCGCCGCCCTCCTTGGCGGTCTTGGACGCCGGCAGCCGCTTCTCGGCCTTGGGCTTCTTGCCGGCGGGGGTCTTCTCCGCCTTCTCGGCCTCGGGCTTCTTCTCCGCCGGCTTCTTATCGGCCTTGGGCGCCATGGCTAGGGATGGGGATTGGGGTGGTGACGAGCTGGGTCCTGGAGGTGGGGGAACGAGGGGAGTGGTTGCGAGGCAGAGACTTTTCTTGGTGGGTGGTGGATGAGAAGGGGGATGGGATTAATATAGAGAGCGTGCGGTGGAAGGGGATTGGTGGGAGGTGCGGGGCGCGGATCGGTGAGGTGGCGTCTGTGTAGGTCGTTGGATTCGGGGAGCGGGCAGTGCACGGTGGAGATGGGTCTACGGTGTGCCCAAATTTTCAGCAAGCTCCCGGATGGCGCGCGCGTCGTATTTTGGCTTTCCTGTCCTTTTCGCAAGAGCGTCATCTTCAACCTTCATGGCGCGGCCGCTCGTGGGTGTTGGTAGATTGTAGAGTTTAGATCTCACTAGTAGCCTTGCGTGCAACGCACGTCTTTATAAAATAAGTGTTACTCCCTCCGTTTTTTAATATAAGATATTTTAGCTTTTGTCCACATACACATGCACACAAATGTATGTAGACACATTTTTGTGTGCATGTTCACTCATTTTAGTGTGGATATACACAACATGTGTACCACCTAAAACATCTTATATTAAAAAACGGAGTGAGTATGATTCAGCTGAATGACATCTTTTAAATACACAATAGAGAGTATATGTGGACAAGTGGGGGAAACTCATACTGTGCAAGCTAATTTTTCTTTCTTGTCCGGCCATTACGATATCACCATTTTTAAAATCATGAGCTAGCTCTGGAATAAAGTTCGCTAGCTAGATTCCTTTTTTTCTCTGTTAATTCTTGGACTGAAAGTATGGAACAAGCATGCGGGGTTTTTATTTAAGGATGTAGACAACACGTGGTAGATAGTTATGTAATTTTACTAACGAAAATCGTAGTTGCACTCCACATTCAACATCAGAGCATTTGCTGCCACCTTAAATAAACCCTCTGAAAACTTATTCCAAGAAGTAGTCTGCTAATTCTTCCCATCTATAGAACATATGATACCTAATTAGATAATTCACTATACACTCCAGGAAAAAAACAATAGAACAGAAACAAGGACACATGCGAGAATGAAGAAACTGGACTACATAATAAAGACCCCCAAGTCAGCAGATTTACTGTACTTGCTCCAAATTAGCAACAGTGTACAAGTAGACAAGTAAAAGGAACAAAACCAATAACTCGGAAAATTAGCTCTGTATACACAGCCACAATCATAACTATTAGGAGGAAGATGGCTGAAAATCATATGAGGTTGTCAGAACGAAAGATATTAAATCAACAAGAAAGCTTGCAGCATCTGCATTACATTATTACAGTGGTGTTGTTCCATTGGCCTAGAGGTTCCTTCTGCTCGGCCACTGCCGATCTGGCCAAGTTGGCAGTGACATTGACGAAATGTCCAGCCGCAGCCTCCCGCTCCGCAGACATCCACGAACACAATCACATGCGTCGCCGCGCTATAGGTGGTAATGTCTCCTTGCCGAAGATGGCTCACACGAATCCTTTTGATTCCCGCCATGGTATTTGGAAGTATTTCTTTTGCTTTTCGATGTGTCCATGCCATCTACAACATTTACTCTAAAAGGTACTGCTACAAAGCAAAAGGATGAAGAATCGAGAAAAAACAGAAATCATAGAAGCTGGTAATAAGTGCTAGAAAGAAAGATAGACCAGTGGCCAACAAGAGAATTACAAACTTGCAGAGCTTGACACAACCGATACATGATCAATCTTAATTACTTTTAGCTATCCTTTAGAGTGAAAGACACCGGAGGTCACGAAGTTGCGCAGAAAGGAAGTATTGGTCACCAAGTTGCGAAACATCAATTATTGATCATAAAGTTGTGGATTTGTCAAACTTTGGTCATTCCGTCACGGCGGGGTTAAGTCGATGACGTGGCAGACTGTTTTTTTACAAAAGACCCTTGAACTTTTTTTTTCTTCTCATTGTTCGGTCCTTTTCAAAAAAAAATGCAAGGAAGAACCAGGCGTGCGTTGCCGCCGCCGCAGCGCTCGTCGATCTGACCCGCGGAGGAGGAATTTTGCTGATGACGAATACTCGAGCTCAGGGAGAAAAAGCGTGTGTTGCCGGTGGAGCTCGTCCATGGCCCAGATCTGACCTACCCACTCGATCTGACCTGCCCACTCGCGATGCTAGCAAGAGACGATCCATCCAATTTCAGATCCCCTTAAGCAAAGAAACTAGATAGATAGTAGCACTCACGGTGAGAGAAAATCCAGCATACACAACAAACAAATCAAAGCAAAATCAGATTGAATAGCTTGCTGCTCCCATCGGGAGGCTTGAAGTTGAATGGAAATAGGCCATAGGCTAGCAAGACTCGATGGAGACCGCCACGCCCAGTGGCCAGCGAGGAGTCGGCCGAGATCAACGGCCGCGTGAGGGCTGTCAGCAGCCAGTGCGGAGGTCGACGTCATGTTCGTCGCCGTTTTTTCTACCGGCGGCGCGTGCTTGGGCGGCGGCGCTGGCGGAGCCTAGAGGCATGGGCGTGCTCTCTACCGGCGGGTTCAAGAAGGAGGGAGCAGGAAGAGAGGAGCTTGAGGGAGGGGGCGATGGGGAGCCGGCGGCGCGCGGCGGAGGCTCGAGGCATGGTCGTGCTCCCTACCGGCCGGGTCCAGAAGGAAGGAAGCTGGGAGCGAGGAGCTCGAGGGGAAAAGGGGATCGGGATTGAAAAGGACCGAACAATGAGAAGAAGAAAAAGTTTAAGGGGTCTTTTGTAAAAAACAGGTTGCCACGTCATCGACTTAACCCCGCCGTGACGGAATGACTAAAGTTTGGCAAATCCACAACTTTGTGATCAATAATTGACGTTTCGCAACTTTGTGACCAATACTTCCTTTCTGCGCAACTTCGTGACCTCCGGTGCCTTTCACTCTATCCTTTATATACCATCCACAGGCGGGAGTTAATGGCACCCGCGGTCACACAACTCGACGCCAATGTGCACTTAAATCACACTTCTCCAGAACGTGATTATTTGGTCACACAACTCGACAAGTGCGTGCACGCAGGTCACTGACCCCACTTGTCAGTCCGTTTTGGACGGTAAATTTTCAGAAAACCCCCTGGAGTAATATTAATTTTACAAAATGGTTCCCCTGGAGGACCATTTTGTAAATTAGAAGGACCATTTTGTAAAATTAGGAGGACCATTTTGTAAAATTAGAAGGACCATTTTGTAAAATTAGGAGGACCATTTTGTAAAATTAATATTACTCTAGGGGGTTTTCTGAAAATTTACCGTCCAAAACGGACTGACAAGTGGGGTCAGTGACCTGCGTGCACGCACTTGTCGAGTTGTGTGACCAAATAATCATGTTCTGGAGAAGTGTGACTTAAGTGCACATCGACGACGAGTTGTGTGACCGCTGGTGCAATTAACTCCACAGGCGGCAACACAAAGAAACCAGCTCGAGCATTCTATTTTTCTTTATCCTCCTGTTTTCATGAAATAACCGCTAATCAATCAACCATCAGCCTACAGAACCAGAAGGAATTATAAATTCAGATTGATGTGCACCTGAGTTTCTGCAGAGGTGATCTCCTGCCATGCTATGCTTTGGCCTCATGAAATGACGTTGTCAGCTCGGTTCCTTCGTGCGGCGCGAGGGGCAAGGTCCAGCGGCAGGAGAAGATAGGTAGGCCGACAGCATTAAATGGGTGGGGCCATGACCTGGACAATAACAATTAGCATTGGCATTAGTAGAAAATTAAGTAGTTTGTAGATGATGTCCCATGTTGTTAGCTATTAGAAAAGAATCATGGGCGTCCCATAAGGCATAAGCTGTCAGTATTCTAGATCAATAGCATAATTGATGCTGATCCATGTCATAAGCCATCAGAAAATGAACCATGGGTATGTTACAAGCTGTCAATATGCTTCACCATCAGACAATTAAATCAAGGGAAATGAACCATGCGTATGTCAGAACTTGTCGATGTTCATAACCTTCAGAAAACAAAATCAAGGGGAATGAACCATGGGAATATCACAAGATATCAATGGTCTCAACCTTCAGAAAAATCTGAAAACAAGAAACGTAGATGCTACCAACCATCAGAATCGATTTACCAACAACATTGACATGAATGTTAGCGGCATTGCAACCAACCAGCAGGACTATGCTCGAACTTCGTATTTCAATTATCAGGTGGTTAGACGCGGATCGACGGTACTGACCTTGGAATCCCTTTCCGATGGATTTGGTGGAGACGTCGTCGAGGAGCGCCTGGCCGGGCCGCAGCGCCGACGCACCCGCATTGCCGAGGTGGCCCAACTCCGGGCGGGTGAGCTTTTCCTCGCGCACGCCGTTATAGACTGCAGATTGAACACTTGCACGGAGTCTTCGCCGTCGGTGGCGGCGGTATTCACCTACGTCACCATGTTGCCGCCGTCCCGGAACGGTCGGCGCGCAGCGCGTCGGTGGAGGAGAGCAGCGGCAGCGGCGACGTTAGGCGTCCCGCTCGACGAAGGCGAGGAGAGGAGGAGCCCAGGCGGCACCGTGTGCAGGGAATGAGGAAAGAGAGATGCACGGCGAGGCTGAGAGCAGAGTCGCAAGTCGCGACTGCGCGGCGCAATTAACGGATCGAGGGGAGAAATTAGTCAACGATCGGGGACGCGGAGGGCACAAAAGTTTGGCAGGGCATGCTCTGCCCGGTCGACAGGACGTATCTAGTCCGTCGATCTGCTCGTGAGTTGATCAAATTAGTACGGATGGTTAGATTTTGTCAAGTGGGATTGATCCAAGGGTACTGGTTGTTATGTGTACACAAAATTTGGTGGACATAGGAAAGATAAAGTTCGCTCTTTTATTAGTAGTGGAGAGTGGAGATACATATAGCAGTATTTTTATCTTGTATGCATCTTTTATGAAAAAAATCGTGAGTCCTACAAAATGTGATCATCGTAAACAATTCGCGTAACATTAGATCAATTGTGGTGTCATCTTTTTGAAAACCAAAACATGACAAGAACCGCCTAGGTGCAGCGTCTAAGCGTCATGATCTTCTTTTCTAAACTAGTTTGTTTTTTGCAAATAATTTGGCTTTACTTATATTAAATAAGTAAAGCATATGAGCATTTTTTATAAGATTTAATCCAAATATATAAAAGATAAATCATGATAATCAAATAGTCAAGATAATTGGATCATAGAGATACTTACGAAACTAAAAACACGGTCTACTAAGTAGGATAGAAACAACCTATCAAAGTTGATCTCTACCACTAAGTTGCGAAAAAATATATCCCTGATATAAGGGATACAACCACATACGGTGCATAGGAAAAAATATATGTTTGTGCTGTCGTTGTTGGTAGTAATCATGTTGTCGTTGTTGGGGAGTAGCCCTCTATCGCGGTGTGGAAAAAGATGTTAGTAGTTACGCGAGAGCGCTTCCCAAAAATATGATTGCCCTCTCGGTACATGATCACAAGACGTGGAGTCTATCGCCCCGTCTCTTGGTGCACGTCGAAAGATGGGTGGGGAAGTTGTGGACGGCGGCGCGACGCTTCAGAACAATGTCGTCTCGTGTGTGTGTGTGCGAGCGTCCATGGGCTCTATTTTTAGACTCCAGGTGTAAATCCAGTTGGTAGTTGCTATGTGGGTTGCAGTTTTTTTGTGGGCTTAAATATTAAGCTTTTTCTTAATAGTACGGGTCGTGGAAAACCTTGCGGGAAAGAAGGCGTAATTTCACTATGATGGTGGACACATATATAGTACGGGGTCATAAATATCCACACGGAATGTTTCTCATCAACACTAGCAGATTTCATAGGAGATAAATTAAACACGTGTTCATGATCACTCAAATTGTTATCATCCATGTTTGATGTCAACATTGTCTTCTATATGGATCTCATCTTCATTTCCTTTCTAGGATTATATTGATTTATTTGCATCTTCTCTCCTTTTCCTTTTCGCACTACCGGATTAAGGCTTTGTAACAACGCTTAATTAAAAAAATAGTAATGGAGAAATCAGGGCTAGAGACTTAAAGAAGATCGAAATTAATCAAATATAGCGTGATCACCTGTAGGCAGCTCGACGCCTTGAGCGGTCAAAATGCAGGACGAATCACAGAATCGTTCGACGAGCCGAGTTGTGTCGGGCCTACAACGAGCGAGGTGGCAACCCTATGGCGAAGCAGAGTTGCGGCGGATGCATTTTCCGGTTTTTTGACTGCGGCGTCGGGCGAATAGAGGTGAACAAGTAAGTACATCCTTGAAACACGCTTTTGCCCCACTTTATGTTAATAAAAACAAAAAACAAATGATACATTTTATTGAGGAGATGCACAGAATCCCGATCAAACAAACATACATGACACGACTAGAGGAGAACGCTAAAAAACTCACAAGTGTGTACCACAAAACGCCTGAAACGAGCCGCCGAGAAGAAGCAAAGGAGACACGCCATCACGCCAGAGGGACCTCAACATTCACTGAAGATGTCCCCAAGAGGGACATGACGCAAAGTGACAAAGGTTTTGACCTAGAGTGTCAGAGGGTAGGGAGAGGGTCTAGCCAGCGCCCCAAGAGGAATGTGATACCCATGGGCATCACCGCCGCCAACGCTGAGGCACGAAGGTTTCGCTCGACCTCACCCACACACCACGTCGTCAGAAGGTGAACTCCCACAACGACGGAGACCCCACAAACGGACCCGAGACTCCCGATCCAGATCAATGTTCTTGCCCATTGCCTTGGCACCAATCTTCTTGGGAGATCTTGGAGGTGTTGGAGATATGCCCTCGAGACAATAATATTTAGTTATTATTTATCTTCAAGTTTAGTATTAATATTTATATCTTTATGTTGTAACTGCATTGGCAATTGAATAGTTTGTATTCAAAGGAAAACCTCTGATGCACGTGTAGAGATATGAACAATACAAAGTGTTCCTGATCTTGTCTACTGGCTCATCTTGTTGTTAGATGATCACGTTTTCCCTATCATGGACTTTGTATAAGTCACACAACTATGAGAGTATATTGTCGGAATGACCATAGTACTGAACCGACCCAATTGTATAATCTTACTAAGAGACAGATCGTCACCGATGAAGTTAGCAATTGATTATATAGAGTTTTCGTTAGCTACATTCCTATACCATGAGAATATCTCGTGACCGCACATTCGACACTTATACTTTGATCGTCATCAAACGTCCGACCTTAATTGGGGATCATAACGGTGGCTTTTGAGTATAACCTGGAATATGTAATAGAACGAATATCGTTCAAGAATGATACTTACTCCTCCAGGCGATGGAGAGATACATCCTCTAGGCCATCTCAGTATTATCGATGTCACCCCAATCGTCTTGCCAGACACAGTGTGATTTGTCGCAGGACATCGAGAATACTGAATGAGAAAAGAGAATGATATCGGTACGAGTTTATATGTGATATGATCAAATGATTTTGATCACACTAGAGCACATTGTCTCATCTCGTAATATCATTGGTATCGTGTACGTGAGGGAACTAGCATAATGAGAAACACAATAGGTTCCATCGTTTATTCGTGAACACATGGGAGCATGCACGGCTGTCTAGATCCTAATGTTGGTTATTGTCCGGTAAGTACTTCGGGCATGTCTATCTATTACCGAACCTTCCGTGTTAGTGGTTATGAGAAGTGGTCGGAGGCATTCCGATGTCACAGGAACAACTCGGTATGAATCAGAGGTGTTCCGGTGAAGTTATCACGAGAGGCATTTAATGCCGGTATAGGGCTGAGAGTCCTGACAGAGAAATATGGCAAACATGAGATGTTCTGGGATGTCGGGAAGTGTTTCTGACATCAGTGGATAGATTCGATGAATTTATCTATAGAGTATATTTGGTTTCGGAAGAGTTTCGGAGGTATGCTGGGAAGGGGGGAGTGTCGGAGTAGAAGGGGGAGCCCTGGGGCTGCGCCGCACCTAGTGTGCGGCCGACGGGTTGGGCCCCACCCCTCCAAGGACGGCGCACCACCTCCCCCCTCTCCTTCCTTATTTAATTATGGACTTTTAGGAGTCCGTATTGAAATAGGAAAGGAATAAAGTAAAAAGGCAAAAAGGAAAGGGTTTATTACTTCTGTGCCCTGGTGTGCTCTAGTTTCCTCGTATGTGCCCTACCTGCTTAGTTTTCCTCGTCCGTGCCCTACCTGGCTCTTTCGAGGCCCGCGGATGGCCAAGACGGTCGTTTTCGTCTGGTCAACCTCCTTTGACAGTCACTTGGCCTGACTAGTGGGGTCGGCCTGGGTCACAAGTGGGACCGCTCAAGTGGGACAGGTAGGTGGGGACGGCTTGCCAGGAAGCGAGTCTGATGCCCAGGTTGGGACATCTCGGCCCCAAGATTAACTATTTAATTTTGTACTTAATTAAAATATTCCGATGAATAATTTGTTGTCTGAATCATCATTTATTTATTCATTGTTTAGTGAGAATTCGTTGATTAGTACGTCGTTAACACTGAAATTCAATGATTAGGAAACAAAACTTTAGAATTAGGATTCATAATTAGAATTTGCACAGGGAAACTGAAACAGAAATTAGGATTCATAATTCACAACTGATTACAAAAGATCACTAATACTACTAATCACTAATACTACTGATTACAAAAGAATTTGCACTGCTACTACGCCGGCGACTATGCCGGCGGCGGGCTACTACTACTACTACTACTACTAATCAGTAGCGGTGCATCTACTGCACTGCTACAACGCCGGTGGTGGGCTCCAACTTCCTCCGCCTCGGCTCCTACATCCGCCGCCTCTTCGCTGGCGGTGCGTCGTCGTCGTCGGAGTCGGAGTCGTCGTTCGGCGGCTCCTCCCCCTCCTCGTCTTCCTCCTCCTTATCGTCGTTGTCGTCGGAGTCGGGTCGGAGTCGGAGCCATGGCCGTCCTCGCCTTGTCCGTCGCCGTGGCCCTCGCCGTCGTCGCTGTCGAGGTTTTCTTGCCAGTGCCCGTGGCCTCGTCCCACCACGGGATGGGGTTGCCCTCGCCATCCGAGTCGCTCGGAATGGCCTCGTTCTACCACCAATGATCCGCCATGGCACCGAGATTGGGGTTTTTGGGAGAAGAAGGTGTCAGAGAGAATGGGATTTTTTGGGAGAGAAGTGAGAAGAACTGCTTTGGAACCGCAACGCATTGGGGTTTTTACCTTCAAAGAAGATAGAGATGAATTAAGTGCGATGGCGCGTAGACTGATAACTGCTTGCAGAACCGAACAGACGGATCGAACACTTCGTTTTTGCCCAAACCAGTGTGAAATGACTGCACATTTACAGATTATATTCGCAATGATGACATCCTGTGACCGCACTTGACGTCCAGTCGAAATGACATGTCTGTAAATGTTCACCACATCATCTGGTGCACCTTGACGCGTGTGGTACAAGTGTCGAACAGTTGATGTGCATTGACGTTCTGGTCAAATTGGCTGCAATTGGAAACGTTGTGGGACATCTAGACGTATCGCAAGCATTTTGTAAGAGAACTGACGCGATTAATTTTTTGTTTACGTGCTGATGACTCCCAAGTGCAGGAGATCAATTGTAGTACCTTTCGATTAGAAAAGGTTGTCGAACCCACGAGGAGCTGAAGGTATTGGTTAGCAAGAATGATAAATAAAACAATGAAAGATGCAAGTGTTTTTGGGATTTTTGGTTGTATAGTTGCAAGAAAGTAAAAATGCTGAATATAAATGATAGCAAGTAAAAGCTCTCAAAGAGAGAAAGCCCAATCCTCTATGTGGCAAGAGGACAAGCTCAAGTGATGTGTAACTTATATGTGGAAAACGTTCCCGAGGGCGGCATGGATATTGCTAGGCATAGAGATTTATTAAACAACACGTTGAATATCTTGTCAAGTTTTAATCTTCTTTGGACGGAGCCATTTTAGGTATAGCTAAATAAATAAACTAAACCCCTTATGATGGATCATGTGGCCAAGTAAATGACTGCACAAGAATTATTAAGACATAAAGTCCCACCATAGCATTACACTCTAAGGTCCCCGATACTAATACCCTCATAATAACTTCATGACTCGGTCTCAGGTTTACATGTCCCCCCAAGTCTCCCTCAATTCATTACACTACGGTGTTCTCCTATGAGCCCATATAGGTGAAGTGTTGTGCAGTCGACGTTCGCACAACACCATCATAGAATCACATAAAAGATAAACACTTGACAAAATACCAACACATGTCATATATAAATCATTGCCAATTCATCCTATGCCCTCAGGAACATACGGGAACTACTCACAACGTGCAAACATGATGATATTCAGTGGCATAAGTGGTACAACACAATCTGAAAATATAACTTCACCACCAAATAATGACAAGTACTCAATCACAAACATGAATAGTAGCACAAGACAAGTATCTAGGGTATAGCAACTCTCAAACTACGAGGGGAACGGAGTGGATCACGGAGATGATGATGGAGATGGTGCTGGTCTTGGTGATGGTGATGATGTAGAGGCCTCCTCCCACGCCAAGGAGGAGAGGTGATGACGATGACGATGATTTCCCCCTTCTCCGGAGCTCCGGAGCAGCAGGATCTGACCCCCTCGGAGGGAATCAGGAGTTTCGCCGCCGCCGCGACCTCGGATGGACTTGGAAAATTAGGGCGTACTTTTCGGGCGAGACGAAGGCGTGTAAAAAGCCCCAGGCGAGGAGGTGCCCGAGGCTCTTTGTGGGCCCCACGCGGCCAGAATCTGGCCGCGTGGGCCCCCCTTTTGGGCCTCGTGGCTCTCCTCCTTCGATCTTCTTCCCTGCTGTTCTCCCGATGAAAAACCAGCTGTGCAATTTTCCTTTTTTTGGGTCCTGTAGCTCCTGAAACATTAAAAACAAGAAAAAGGAGGTTTTCTGCCTCCCAGAAATTAAATACCAAAAATAGGGACTTTGTATGAAAGTCCCATAAATCATCTAAAACATGTAAAAACAATGATATAACAATGCAATAACATTCTAATATGATAATAAAGTTATAAATGATGATATAAAATGCACGTATCAACTCCCCCAAGCTTAAACCTTTACTCGTCCTCGAGTAAGTAAGGACATAGATCATTACATGCATCAATGGACTTATGGTTGATAAATAAATACGAGCATTGTATCATCATCATATTCAATTGCAATGAAAGATTAATGAACTAAAACTCATACACATGAGGGCAACATAAGTAGAAGCTCTAGCAATCACCCCTTACTTTTGAAAGCAAATAACCATTGTATGTTGGACAATTGAATCATACTCTTTTTCACATGCTTTTGCTCTTATGGCAAGCATTATAATATTTTATACTTTGCTGAAATTTAAAGACAAGATAAACTCTCATTGGATAACAAGTTCAAAGAAGACAAATGAAAAGATAGATATAAAATTGTTTACACCTTGCTTCTAGTAACTAGTGCAAACTTTAGTCATGGATATTTCAATCAAGTTCCTATGCTCTAACAACCTTTATCTTACACTTTCCATGGCTAACTGAATTTCAGGTGCCTTCCTTTTCATTCACTTTCCAAGAGCATAAGTATTGAAATATCCATGATTCATTAATTTGCTCAAAAGATACTAGATTCTAACAAGAGTGTTTCATATCCTTTTCATTAACTTCCTAACTTTTTATCCTACAAGACTATATCTCAACCTTAAACTATTAATTCAAGTCATATGACTCATTCTCTTTACTTATTTTATAGATAATTCTACAATTGTCCAACACACTCAAGTTAATTAATTCAAGGCAAGATGTGACTGAAACTCTAAATATGCCACGCTCATTTGCATGAGTGTTACCCATAAATCTCCAAACAAGAGAATCATGGATGACACCATACTTTAATATTCATTGATAAACCACAAGATAGGGATACATGATAATGCTCCATGAGCTCACACACGCCTAAGAGAGATTGATAACTAAACGATAAAAGCAAAACACCATGACTAGATAGATATGATAAACTAGTAAAGATAAAGACTAGGTGGAACTCCCCCAAGCTTGACGTTTGCTAGAGCTCCTCTGCTGCAGCCTCTCTTCTCATATTCTTCCTCCCATTCAGCCATCTTCCATGGGAAAGGCCTTCCATCACGGAAAGATGTAGGTGGATCATTATACCTGAGGGTAGCAGCTGCTGCAATCTTCTTGAAGCGTTCTTCATACTCGCAGTTCTGGTTCTCTACATCCCACATAAGCATTGGATCTTGTCCACTTCTCGATGACGTCCTTGTATCTTTCTTCCAGATCTTCAGCCTCTCTTGTACTCTTCAACCTTCTTCTCCAGCTCCAGGTTCATGAAGTGATGAGCATCAAGGCTGCGTAACAACAGTGCCATACCTGAAGGTCTTCTCCTCCAGATCATCCAGCCTTTCCTCCACCGTGCCGGTGGCTTGGGAGCCTTCACCTCCTCCACGAGCATCACGCCCTCCTTGAAGGACATCTTCGGGTGCCATCACGGAGTTGAGGTAGCGGTTCACAACACCTCCCTTGGGGAGCTCTCCCCTCATGGTTGGATCCGGAGCTAGACATGGCTAAAACCTGACAGACAGAAACAGCAAAAGCAAAGATCGCTCGAGAACGCTCGGTGCGAGATTAGATCGGCGGAAGGGGTATATATTGACGGTTTTTAGGTCAAGACGAAGCGTCGGAGACGAAAACGAGACGAACGGGACTCCGAGGGAAAAGGAGTGGGCCCACGCGGCCAAATCTGGCCGCGTGGGACCCCCTCTTTTCTCCTCGGGTCTCCGTTCCTCCAGTTTTCTTGTCCCACACGTTAATTTCCATAAAAAATGACTTCCGTAAAATTTACGCAATTCCGAGAAACTTTCCAACACAAAAGTTACCTTTATTGATTTTGGGTTTCTGAAACTGCAAATTCTTCGCAATTACCTCCTCCGGTGTCTTTAAATTCAACTCCTCCACCTTCCGATGAAGCTCTTTCCTGCAATATAATGTTTAAGGCGTTGTCCATTGACTACATGAGGTTTACCTTTCATATCACCGTGAAGACGGATAGCTCCTGAACGGTACACCTCCTGTATCACTAATGGTCCCTGCCACTTTGAAGCCTTCCCTGCAGAAAACTTGAAACGAGAGTTGTATAATAAAACTTGATCACCTACTTTGAATTCTTTTCTTAATTTTCTTGTCATGCCAAATCTTAACTTTTCTTTAAACATCTGGCACTTTCATAAGCTTCATTTCTCCATTCATCAGTAGGTTTAAATCAAGAATTCTCTTCTCTCCCGCAGTTTTAAAATCAAAGTTCAATTGTTTAATAGCCCATCTAGCTTTATGTTCTAATTCAACAGGTAAATGACAAGCTTTTCCATAAACCATTTTATAAGGAGACATTCCCATAGGATTTTTAAAAGCAGTTCTATAAGCCCACAATGCATCATTAATTTTAAGTGGCCAATCAGACTAGACTTATTCACTGTCTTTTCCAAAATGAGTTTAATTTCCCTATTACTTAATTCAACTTGTCCACTTGTTTGGGATGATAAGGAGATGCAATTCTATGGTTAACATATTTTGCCAAAGTTTTCTAAGAATACCATGTAAGAAATGAGAACCACCATCAGTAATTAAAAACCTAGGAACACCAAACCTGGGGAAAATGATGTCCTTGAGCATCTTCATTGCTGTGGCATGATCTGCACTTTTGGTTGGAATTGCTTCCACCCACTTTGTAACATAATCCACTGCAACCAAAATATGAGTATGCTTTGTCTTTGATTCTGGGAAAGGTCCCATAAAGTCAAAACCCCACACATCAAATGGTTCAAGTGGCAAGAATAATTCATAGGCATTTCATTTCTCCTACCAATATTTCCTACTCTTTGACATTTATCACAAGATTTAACATATTCAGCACAATCCTTAAATAAAGTAGGCCAATAAAACCAGATTGTAATACCTTTGCACCTGTACGATCTCCTGCATGATGCCCTCCATAGGGACTGTCATGACAATCTCTTATAATAGCCTGTTGTTCATGCTCAGGTACACAACGTCTAATAATACCATCCACACTTTTCTTATAAAGGAAAGGATCATCCCAAAAATAATGTCTAAGATCATAAAAGAATTTCTTTCTTTGTTGAAAGTGAAGTGTGGAGGTAAAACTTTACCAACAATAAAATTTGCATAGTTGGCAAACCATGGAGATGCAACTTTAGCACTAGAAACATTAATTGCAAGTTGTTCATTAACAAAGCTATCATTAATAGGAATAGGATCATCAGGTATATTTTCCATTCTAGAAAGATGATCAGCTACTTGATTATCTTCCCCTTTCCTATCAACAATGTGTAAATCAAATTCTTGCAATAAAGTACCCATCTTATTAGTCTAGGCTTAGCATCTTTCTTATTCATTAAGTATTTAATAGCAGAATGATCAGTATGTATTGTGACTTTGAATCAGTAATATAAGGTCTAAACTTGTCACAAGCAAATAGCACTGCTAAAAATTCTTTTTCAGTTGTAGCATAATTCTTTGAGCAGCATCAAGTGTTCTACTAGCATAATAAATAACATTCAGTTTCTTATCAACACGTTGGCCCAAAACAGCCCCAACTGCATAATCACTAGCATCACACATAATTTCAAAAGGCAATTTCCAATCAGGAGGTTGAATAATAGGAGCACTTATTAAAGCATTCTTCAAAATATTAAAGGACTCAATGCAATCATCATTAAAAGAGAAAGGAACATCCTTTTGCAAAAGATTGGTTAGAGGTTTTGATATTTTGGAGAAATCTTTAATAAACCTACGGTAAAAACCTGCATGCCCAAGAAAACTTCTTATACCTTTGATGTCCCTTGGATATGGAGCTTTTCAATAGCTTCTATCTTTGCTGGGTCAACTTCTATTCCTCTTCCAGAAATCTTATGCCCAAGAACAATACCTTCAGTAACCATGAAGTGACACTTCTCCCAATTAAGAACTAAGTGTTGGTCTTCACAACGCTGCAAAACTTTGTTAAGGTTGAACAAGCAATTATCGAAGGAAGTACCATACACAGAAAAATCATCCATAAAAACTTCCATTATCTTTTCAATATAATCAGCAAATATAGCATTCATGCATCTTTGAAAAGTAGCAGGAGCATTGCACAAACCGAATGGCATTCTCCTATAAGCAAATGTACCATATGGGCAAGTAAAAGTGGTCTTTTCTTGATCATCCTTATGGACAGGAATTTGTGAGAAACCTGAATAACCATCTAAATAGCAAAAGTGAGAGTGTTTAGATAACCTTTCTAACATTTGATCAATAAATGGCAATGGGTAATGATCTTTACGAGTTGCTTTATTTAACTTCTGAAATCAATACACATCCTATAACCAACAACAGTACGTTGAGCCACAAGTTCATCCTCATCATTTGGAACAACAGTCATTCCACCCTTTTTAGGAACACAATGAACAGGACTAACCCACTTACTATCAGCTATGGATAAATGATACCAGCTTCAATAAGTCTTATTACCTCTTTCTTACCACTTCTTTCATTTTTGGATGGAGACGGCGTTGATAATCAACAACAGGTTTTGCATCCTCCAAATTAATTTTATGCATACATAGAGCTGGGCTTATACCTTTAAGATCATCAAGAGAGTATCCAATGGCTGGTCGGTGAGCTTTAAGCACATCAAGTAATTTCTCTTCTTCTTCAGCTGAAAGGTTAGCACTAATAATGACAGGATATATGCTCTTCTCATCCAAATATGCATATTTCAGATTTTAGGCAAAGGTTTTAATTCAAAACTAGGATCCCCTTTAGGTGGTGGTAGCACTCCTAAATTATCAGGTGGGATATGCAATTGTAATTGTGGTGGTTGTTGCCATAATATTTGTTCTAAAGCATCTTTTTCTCATCATTAAATGGTTCATCTTGATTAAGCATATAACGTTCTACACATCTGTTGAAGCTACAGCTATATGAGCAAGAGTTTCAATTAATCTTCAGAAATTGGCTCTTTCTCAATGTTTATCAGCAAATTTGAAAAGTTGAATTCAAGTTTTCTCCAGCACATTTAATAAACACTTTCTCTTTAGCAAATTAATTTCAGCACCAACAGTGTAAGAAAGGTCTACCAAAAATGATAGGACAAAATGAATCTTGAGGACAACCAAGCACAATAAAATCAGCAGGATATTTTATTTTGCCAACCAATACTTCAACATCTCTAACAATTCCAAATGGACTAATATAATCTTTATTAGCAAGTTGAATTGTCATACCTGTCTCTTCCATAATGATAGGATCAATATCAGGCTTGATTTCAAGATAAAGAGAATATGGAATGACACTAATACTTGCTCCAATATCACATAACCATGATAACTTGAAGTCCCAATAGAGCATGATATAACAGGTTTACCAACTTGGCCGAATTACCTTTGATGACTTTAGTAGCATCTTCACATAATAAACATCAACAGGGTCTTCTTCATTTAATTGTTTGATAATGAAATTTGACTGTTGACTTCCACCTGTTCATAAGGCTGAGAACATCTTCTTTTACTCTTGTTAGTAACAGCAATAAGTAAATTCTCCTTAACTTGGTTTGGATATGGAGGTGGTTCAACATACTCCTCAATTGTCACAGATGACACTGGTTCACCTGTTTAATAACTTTAGGAACAACAATAGATTGTTTAACAGGTTCAACATAAACTTCAAACCACTTTTAGGAACACAATATGATCAGCAAAATTTAGCTATCTCAATTATAACATAAGGATCAAGACCAAAAGTATCACTCAGATTTTTAAACAAATAGAAGTAGAGAATTCTCTACACATGAATATCATATCAAAATAGGCTCATTACCTTTATCAAGATCCCAATGACAGTTTTCAGAAATAGTCTCCAATAAATTCCATGCTTCTTCTTCAGTATTATTTGTAAAACTTCCACCAGATGAATTATCCAGAATTCCTTTGTTCATTGGTAGCCTCACATAAAAGTTTATCAATATAATTTCCTTGTAAGATCATGACAAGGATTCTTGCGAAGGAGTTCCTTTAACCTCCCCCAAGCTTGAGTAATACTCTCTCCCAGATGTGGCCAGAAATTAAATATATAGCAGCGGTTCTCATAAGCTTCTTTAGGAGTAAAATATTTAAGAAAGAAAACCTTCCTCAAATACTCCATTCATATGACTCTTCATCCAAAGACCTGTACCAATACGAGCATTACCAGATAAAGACAAATATAATAGCTTCCTTTTTACCTGATCCTCAGAAATACCAGGAAGTCTAAATAAGCCACATATGTCTTCAATTATTCCATGTGTTCACGTGCAGACTTAGTTCCATCCCTGTAAATGGATTTTTCATAACTCTTTTAACATGACCAATGGGAATTTTAAATCCCACTTTAGGTACTCAGACACAGTAGTTTCAACCACTTTAGGAGTAGTGGCATAAGCACTTTCATATAGAGCAAGATGCAGCGAGGCACGATTCATAAATGCCATAGTAACAATGAGAAAACAGTAAAAAATTCAGCTTTCAAGTTTCCTTACCAAACTTCTTACCAATAGCGCTACGCTCCCCGGCAACGGCGCCAGAAAAGTATCTTGATGACTCCCAAGTGCAGGAGATCAATTGTAGTACCTTTCAATTAGAAAAGGTTGTCGAACCCACGAGGAGCTGAAGGTATTGGTTAGCAAGATGATAAATAAAACAATAAAAGATGCAAGTGTTTTTGGTATTTTTGGTTGTATAGTTGCAAGAAGTAAATGCAATATAAATGTAGCAAGTAAAGCTCTCAAAGAGAGAAAGCCCAATCCTCTATGTGGCAAGAGGACAAGCTCAAGTGATGTGTAACTTATATGTGGAAAACGTTCCCGAGGGCGGCATGGATATGCTAGGCATAGAGATTTATTAAACAACACGTTGAATATCTTGTCAAGTTTTAATCTTCTTTGGACGGAGCCATTTTAGGTATAGCTAAATAAATAAACTAAACCCCTTATGATGGATCATGTGGCCAAGTAAATGACTGCACAAGAATTATTAAGACATAAAGTCCCACCATAGCATTACACTCTAAGGTCCCCGATACTAATACCCTCATAATAACTTCATGACTCGGTCTCAGGTTTACATGTCCTCCCAAGTCTCCTCAATTCATTACACTACGGTGTTCTCCTATGAGCCCATATAGGTGAAGTGTTGTGCAGTCGACGTTCGCACAACACCATCATAGAATCACATAAAAATAAACACTTGACAAAATACCAACACATGTCATATATAAATCATTGCCAATTCATCCTATGCCCTCAGGAACATACGGGAACTACTCACAACGTGCAAACATGATGATATTCAGTGGCATAAGTGGTACAACACAATCTGAAATATAACTTCACCACCAAATAATGACAAGTACTCAATCACAAACATGAATAGTAGCACAAGACAAGTATCTAGGGTATAGCAACTCTCAAACTACGAGGGGAACGGAGTGGATCACGGAGATGATGATGGAGATGGTGCTGGTCTTGGTGATGGTGATGATGTAGAGGCCTCCTCCCACGCCAAGGAGGAGAGGTGATGACGATGACGATGATTTCCCCCTTCTCCGGAGCTCCGGAGCAGCAGGATCTGACCCCCTCGGAGGGAATCAGGAGTTTCGCCGCCGCCGCGACCTCGGATGGACTTGGAAAATTAGGGCGTACTTTTCGGGCGAGACGAAGGCGTGCTAAAAAGCCCCGAGCGAGGAGTGCCCGAGGCTCCAGTTAGTGGGCCCCACGCGGCCAAAGAATCTGGCCGCGTGGGCCCCCTCTTTTGGGCCTCGTGGCTCTCCTCCTTCGATCTTCTTCCCACTGCTGTTCTCCCGATGAAAAACCAGCTGTGCAATTTTCCTTTTCCATTTGGGTCCCTGTAGCTCCTGAAACATTAAAAACAAGAAAAAGGAGGTTTTCTGCCTCCCAGAAATTAAATACCAAAAATAGGGACTTTGTATGAAAGTCCCATAAATCATCTAAAACATGTAAAAACAATGATATAACAATGCCAATAACATTCTAATATGATAATATGAGTTGATAAATGATGATATAAAATGCACGTATCACGTGCATATCTGCGTAGGTGCATCCATGTCACACACCAAGCGCGTTCTGGACGCGAACTGGCACCCACAATGCGAACTGGACGTGAATTTTTCATCTGAATGTATATAGACCTTGTTTATCAACTTGAATCATAAGTATACGACATAAGAAGACTATGTGCGCAGGTTTTTCCTTTTTTTTGATTTTTTATTTTATTTTTTATGCTTATTTCAAATATCGGTCAAACCTAACTTTGATCAACATTTAAACAAGTTTAAAACATGAAAAATGAAAACTAAGCATGGATCCTTCTTAGTCACTTCAAAATGAAACTTTGGTGAGGTTTTCGAAATTTCCATGTTGTAAATCCAAAACCCTTTCTCTTCACCCTTTAGTTCATACGACATAGTTTGATATATCACATTAGATACGTTAATTTTTTGTCTGAATGTATATAGACCTTGTTTATCAACTTGAATCGTAAGTATACGACATAAGAAGACTATGTGCGCAGGTTTTTCCTTTTTTTTATTTTTCTTGAATTTTTTTTCTCATTTCAAATATCGGTCAAACCTAACTTTGACCAACATTTAAACAAGTTTAAACATGAAACGAAAACTAAGCTGGATCCTTCTTAGTCACTTCAAAATGAAACTTTGGTGAGGTTTTTGAATTTTTCATGTTGCAAATCCAAAACACCTTCTCTTCACCCTTGACTTCATGCGCCATAGTTTGAGATATTCACATTAGATACATGAATTCTTGGTATGAATGTACATAGATCTTGTTTATCAACTTGAATCGTTAGTATATGACATAAGAAGACTATGTGCGCAGGTTTTTCCTTTTTTTGATTTTTTTAATTTTTTATGCTCATTTCAAATATCGGTCAAACCTAACTTTGACCAATATTTAAACAAGTTTAAAACATGAAAATGAAAAACTAAGCCTGGATCCTTCTTAGTCACTTCAAAATGAAACTTTGACACTTTGTCAAACTTTTCAAACCTCGTTGACTGCCTCCAAACCCCGTCCCAAACCTCGCCGAACAATGACCGTCGATCTAACCCTAGCGCTGAACTGCAGCCGTCGATCGTTCTTCTAGAAGGAATCCGGGCGATCCGCGAGAAGCTCATTCTGCGATTGATTGGCCGCGCGCGTAGGACTAGGAAAACTGGGGATTTTGGCACACCAAATGGGGATTTTCACACATAATTGGAAACTTCAAAATGTCAATGCACAAGGCCAAATTGCCGACTTTCATCTTTCCAATTGCGTAGATTCATGATCGACTAAGTTATGAATTTTGGGCACAGAAAAAAACGAAATTTGCAAGAGTTTGACATAATTCATAATTAAAACAACTAATAACGAGAACAACATAATATTCATTGGTGCATAGTACAAAATTATAAAATAGATCAACAACTAAAATTCCTTGGTACCCTTGGCCTTGCCCTTAAAACAACTAATAACTAAAATGTAGTACCACTCGTCCTCGTCATCGGAAACCTCCACCGACTTGGCCTTGCCCTTGCCGTCGACCTCCATTGGGATGTTGCCCTTGCTCTCCGAGTTGTTCAGAGCCTTCTGCAGGTGTCCGCATACTTCGCGGCTCTCGCCTTCTCCGCGTCTTCTGATTCGACCACAGAAGCGACCAGAGCATCCATGAGCTGTTGTGCTCGGCGGAATGCCTGGCCTGCTCCGTGGCTTGATAGTCAGCCCTGGCCCATGCCATACCCGGGTCCATGACCTCCTCCTCGGACAGATCGATGAAGGGAATGGGATCGGGAGCAATGGCCCTGCCCCTGCCCTGCCCTTGCGCCTGCTCGGAGGAGACCCCGGATCGACTATCTCCTAGGATGAACGAATCCTGCTCGACCTTGGAGGAGTGCGCCCACGCCCACGGCCCCTGCCGCTGCCCTCGCTCAACTCAAGAAACCAAGGATAGCGGACGTGGCGGCGGCGGTTCGAGCTGGGAGTGGAGCGGCCACCACCACGAGCCAAGGAAAGATGAGGGACTGGGCGAGGGTGTCAAGGAGAGGAAGAGGGGATCACTGGGTGCAATGGGCAAGGAAATGGCTCCTTTTATAGCCATATGCGGTCAGGACGGCGTCGCGTCTAGACTGGCAGTAATGGCGACCGGGCATTGATTGAGCTCGCCAGACTGCTCAGCTTGCGGCGGGACAGACTAGGCAAGAGAGACGCGAAGACGGGGAGCAGATGCGCGGCCGGGCCGGCTGCGTAGGCGGCGAGGCAGCTTTTTGCCGGCCAGGGGGGCACGCAATTGAAGGCGCGTGGACGGCGAGCACAGGCATGGACGCGCTCGTACGGCTGCATGCAAGCACTCCTCCTCCGCTGGGCCCACTTGTAAGCTTTAAGTTGGGGACGGCGAGGAGCATGGGTGCGCACGGGTGCATGCACTTCGCTGGGCCCACATGTCACAGCTTCGTTAACGGTCAAAGGGCTTGAGCGGACGGAAACGGCTGTCTTGGCCATCCGCGGGCCTCGAAAGAGTCAGATAGGGCACGGACGAGGAAAACTACGCAGGTAGGGCACATACGAGGAAACTAGAGCGCACCAGGGCACAGAAGTAATAAACCCAAAAGGAAAAAGCTTGGGGGAGGAGTTCTTGTTGGATAAGGGCTCCCAAACCGACTTGGGGGGAGGGGGGTCGGACTGCCCTTCTAGGGCCGGCGCACCACCCCCTTCTCCCCCTTATATACTCCACCCCCTCCTCAAAGGAGAACACAAAAATTGAACAAATCACAAGTTCCACTCTTATGAGATATTGTGAATTAGACAATGCTCTAATTACTCTAATTAGAGTTGCTCTAGTCTATCCCTCTAATTAGATCTCATGAGTTGAGAATTAGGTTTTTCTAGTCTCATATAGCTCTAATTAAATTTGATTAGATCTACCACTTTCCACTGTGACGAAAGGCTGTCTCTCTTCGTCGAGCGTTGAGTTCTAGAATGGCGGAATGCTGACGGATTGGCGAGGTGTATGCGTGGACACTAGAAGAGGGATTACGCAAGTGATCCTTCGGCGAGGAAATCGGCAACAATCTCACATCCCGGCGTGGACGTGACATTCTTCATCAAGCTTCACTGCCAATCTATTTCGACAAACACAAGATCTTTCGTAAAGGTGTTTGTAAGTGTTCTAGATATCCGCATTATGGGGTGTGCTATATCTTCATAGTAGATTTTGACGGTTTTAGTTATTCATGTCGATTTTTTTTAATTCCCGCTGCGTAACCCAACAAGGGGAATGACTTTTTCTTGTGCCTTTTATAGTGGATTTTCTTCAACCAAAACTATCATTGGTTCCTTTCTTTTGCATCCTCTTGGAGGCTTGGCCTCTTAACTAATACGATTACTCCTGTTCATCAGTGCATATGTCACAACTGAACTAAAGCAAGTTAACTTTTAAGCAACGACCAACTCGAAAGGCCATTAATACAAGATCGACAAAAACAGAACCACCGTGTACAATTCTTCAAGTCAGTTTCATGCCTCTATGAAACCAGTGGCACTTGTCAGCGGAGACGGTCAAAATTTATTTTACAACATCATGAATAGAATTTATGTGCTTATATTGAAAATAATGCACAAGCATAACTTTTGTGACTAAGGGTGGATTTGGCTGGTTAAGAGGTGATTGTACCCATAACCCACGAGAGTTCAAACTCTAAATTTGACACTGGTGTTTTCTCGTTAAGGTGTAATATTCTTTCAGTGAGAGGCGATATTCCCGTCGATAGCGAGGGTTCGTGGGCTCTTGGTGACTTTGTCGATCTCAAGACCCGACCTGCCAGCTCAGTCTCTCGCAAGTGCTTACAGGGGTAGGTGTGTGCATGCATGCGTTCATATATGCGAGTGCATGTGAGCATTTGTACTATGTTTCACAAAAAAATGATGGATTTGGCAGGAAAGTTTTTTTTAAATATTCTTAGAATATTATTGTTTCCGAAATACCATGGGTTCAATTACTTTGAGGTCTTTGACTTCAGCGAAATTGGTATTAGCAAAAATTGTCGTGTTTTTCACTATAAGAACAAGTGGTTCAAACCTCTATTTTCAAAACTAATGTATACCTGAATGTACTTCCTATTTAAGATACTTAGGTTTTATAGAAACAGCCTAAGACTAAGTTTGGCAGTGAAGTATTTTAAATTAAAGTATTCGAAAACCACAATATTCATATGCATGGCGTACCAATACTTCAGTATTGGAAAAAGAGATCCAACCCTCTTTTTATATACTTCAAACACACTGTAGCTTTCCTAGATATAGAAGTATATAAAACTATAGTTTTGACTAAAGCCAAACACCTCAAATTATTTGATACTTCAATATTTCTAAAAACCAAAATATTCTTGTAATAATTCAATAATATAGAGCTACCAAACGGGGCCTAATCCTCTACAAGAAAGTTTAAAACATGCACAACATATCATGGTCCGGCAACCACAAATTGGAGTGTTTTTTCTACAGTGATCGGCTTATTTTTATTTTGGAGAAGATAAACAAAGCATATCTTGACATGGGCCTCCATTGGGTTCGACGCCCCCAAAACAGGTTAAATATCGGCAAGCGTTAGTGGCAGCAAGGGCGAGCGGCATTCTGTGGCCTCCGTTGCGGCATTCTGTGGCCTCCGTTGCTTGTGCAACCACAGCCAACCCGTTCGGATAGATAGCCGCCCGCCTCCCTTCTCCCCACCACACGGCCACAACTCCACTCTCCTCCTCCCTCTCACCCACCCATGGCGACGGCTATGATGGCTGCAGCCACCACCTCCTGCTCCCCGCGCCGAGCGCTCCTCAAGACCGTGGCCTCCTCCAGCTCCACGCCGCCGCCGAGGCCGCAGTCCCTCCTCAAGCGGCTCCCGGGGCTCGTCGCGACGGCGGCGGCGGCGGCCGTGGCCTCCGCGCCGCTCCCGGCGCTGGCCGTCCAGATAGAGAAGGCGAAGCTTTTCGACTTCAACCTGACGCTCCCGGCGATCACGATCGAGTTCTTGCTGCTGATGGTGGCGCTGGACAAGCTCTACTTCTCGCCGCTGGGCAAGTTCATGGACGAGCGGGACGCCAAGATCCGCGCGGAGCTGGGCGGCGTCAAGGACGCCTCGAGGAGGTGCGGCAGCTGGAGGAGCAGGCCCAGGCCATCCTGAAGGCGGCGCGCGCGGAGATCGCCGCGGCGCTCAACAAGATGAAGAAGGAGACGTCAAAGGAGCTGGAGGCGAAGCTGGACGAGGGCCGCCGCCGCGTGGAGGCCGAGCTCGTGGAGGCGCTCTCCAGCCTCGAGGCGCAGAAGGAGGAGGCCGTCAAGGCGCTGGACGCGCAGATCGCCTCGCTCAGCGACGAGATCGTCAAGAAGGTGCTCCCATCCGCGTGAATCGCGCAGCAGCCGCCGCGATCCTCCATTTACTCGTAAGATTTCTGTCTAGTAGTTCTTCATCTGTAATGTATACGGCGCTGGGCTGCCCCCCATTAGTGGCCCTACCCCCACTTCAGAATGTAACTCAATCAACATTTTGTGATCAAGTATAAATGAATGATCCTTTTGTATAATACCATGGAATGATTGTTGCTTTGAGCCTTTGATCCCCAATTTTTATTTTTTTGGGTGAGTTGCGCTGTCAAATGTAGACTGTCCAAACTTGATCTTCACTTGCTAGTGCTCTCGCTCACGCAATTGTACCGTCTAACATCCTCTGAAATGCCACAGCCTTACATTTGAGGATACGAGTCACTAGTCACCGTGTTGTAACTGCTTTTGCAAGTCTACAGTGCTCCTTGACGAGTGACGACCATTGGCAGCCAAGCTCGTACTCTACGGTTCCTCGCCAAATCACCATTTGCCCAGCTCTGCTGGGTTGCCTGTGCCCTTCCATCAATTTGCTGGGTGTCAAGAATTTGATTGTGTGATAGTTCTCAAAATGGGATTGATTAAAGAGTGTCGATTTGCTGCCAAGGAGGAAGCTGCCCCCCATCCATTTACCATACATCCAGCCTAGAGATATGGGCATGGGATAACATGCGTGTTGTATAAAACAAAGGCATTCCTGGTAATGAAGATCGAAGACGGCGGGTCTCGGCTGCTTGGTGCAGTGGAGTCACGGCGGCGGCGTGGTAGCGTCGATGTCATGCCTGACAAGATCATTGCGACGATCTCTCGTGAAGATGGGTTGGCGGAAGACGGCGGCAACGGCTCTTGAGTGTGCGTTGAGGTTCTGCTGTACCGGTTTCTGCTCCCAGTTCGCCGTTGGGCGGCTTGGTTGAGGCCTCCAGATTCTGATGACGTGCATTGGTATGTGAGGGGCACACGACTTCGATCAGGTCACCCCCCCTTCATCAAACTTGTAGGTGTAGGGGAAGGTGGCTTGGCTTCTGACCTACCCGTTATATAGACATGTGGACCCACATAGAGAGTAATTCATTCTCTTAAGGCTAGAATTGTAAACTCTACTCGTACTCGAACTTAAGGATATGTTTTGGTTAGTCTTCCAACTATTGTGACTTGTTACAGTAATATTGAGATGAATCCTATTTGTTTCATCCAGTTGTGAGAGTCTTCTTAGTATTAATTATAGGATCGATTATCCATGATTTGCATAATGCATGTTGTCTAATTTAAGGGTCCAGACGACATGATCTATACACCTCATGGGTAAGCACTTACTGTTTAGCGAGTCCGCGACCTAAAGGTGGAATGTGTTGATACCAACACTAGTACAGATCGGGCAAACGCACACGGTCGACTTTGGCAATCGCAAACGATTATAGTGCCCGTCGCTATCCATGGGTGGGCGATGTCGCTACAGATCGCAGACGGAAATAAAAAAGAGTGTGCGTTGGTTCACCCAAGGCAGACGCTTTGTTTTCCATAAACGTGTGCGATAGCTAAGATGACCGCACACGGGTTCTGCTTTACAGCCGTCTGTATTTACATATAATCGCATACGTCTTGGTAGGGATATCCGTGCGTGTTAAAGAAATGATCACACACATTTATCGTAGTGTTAGTCGTTTGTGTTAAGGAGTCACCACTTCTACCCCAGGTCGGCAGGGTCACCGGATGCTCGGTCGGCTCCTCAAGCTAGGGCAGCGCTTCTGCTACTCCGACGAGGAACCACCCGTGCCTCCACTCGTCCCACTTGGATTTGACCACCATCTCGGGATAGTCCTTCTTGATGTTCTGGCGAAAACAAAAGGTGACGCCGCCTCCCATCCAGCCATCCTTTCCGATGCGGGGGTAGAAGTAGTGGCGGAATAAGGCCACGGACGGCATCACCCCGACGAACGCCTCGCAGGCGCAGGCGAAGACAACCAAATCCAGGATGGCGTTGGGGGTCAGGTGTAGAAGCTTCAGCCGTACGAGCGCAAGATCTCCATGAAGAAATCAGAAAATGGGGGGACCAGCCCCATCTTCATGAAGCTATCGATGATTGGGATCTGCTTGGTCGTCCTGGTCTCCGACGGCAGCAGGATGTCCGACGCCACTCCGCCCGCGACCTCAGTGTGGTTTCAGAGCCAATCACCCCGAGATGCTTGGCCTTCCGCATCATCTGGTCGTCGATGTAGACGCTGGGGAACAAGGCCTTCTGTTTGCGAACCTCGGCTTGCGCGGCGTTGCGTTCTGACCTCTTCAGCGACCTTGCGGATCTGGGAGGCGCTTGCCTCCTGATGAGCGCAGCTCCGGCGGGCTTCTTGAGCCATCGGAGTCGGAGGAGAGGCAGATCTATCTCTGCGGCGGCGAATGAAAGGAGGGCGGCGCAAGGCGGAGTGGAGTAAATGGAGCAGAGAGCGCGACGATTTGGGGATTTCGGCGATTTGGAAGAAGTAACGGCTACAGTGCTCTAAGCCGAGACTTATAAAGCACCCCACGCGTCACGCCGCGGCCCCATTACTCCGGCTGACGTGGGGATCGAGAGGACGTTCCGCTCTGGGCGCTCTTGCCCGTTGGATTCAAGATGACGTTGCGGCCCGCACGGATCGCAACGTTCGCGGCGACCAAGGCAAGAAGATTGGGGGCTCGTGCGGACTTTTCTCAATCGCGGCCCCGACACCCAAAGAAGACAAGACGCTTGCTGGGGACCCACTTTGACTATTTTTTGGTCATAGCCCCGGCAGCTGAAGGAAAGGCCGCCGGGACCATGCCCGGGGGCTTCTGTCGCAACAGTGGAACATGGGGTTCCCCTTATGCTGCCAAAGTGGGTCCACCACCTGTGGGCCCACCAAGAAGATGGACAAGGCCAAGTGACAAGACCGGTAGGTGGGTCCGCCCATCTACCTCGCGAGGACCTATCAAGCTCGACATCGGCACCCTGCGGCTAAGGACTGGGGACCCTCCGGGGTCACTTTCCTCCGAGGCACCAAGTCAAGACACCCGAGAGCCCGAGCACCCGGCAGGAGGCCAGGCTCCCTCTCGGGTCCGTTTCCGTACAGCGCCAAGGATAAGCATGCCAGCACATGCTAGAAGCTCGTAGAAGCTCGTGGAAGGCTTGGGCGCCAAGATGAAGGCCGCGGACCAGTGACGTCGCCATGGAGTGTGGTCGGTGGGGGAGTAAGTCCCTGTCAGCCCCACTTTCCCTGAAGGTGGATGCCCTCACTTAACCACGGAGAATACTTGGAGGAGAAGAGGCCACGTCGCCTCCAAAGACCACCGGGGGGTTTTTCCCGCCTAAAACCCCCCACGCTCCTCGCGTGACCCCTGTGGCATCCCCTTAGCCAATAAAAGGAGGACCAAGGCCACCGAGGAGAGGAGGACATATTGGACCGGAACCAGAGCAAGACTAGCTAGGGCTTAGAGGGTAGAGCGAGAGGTGATCTCCTCCGGGTAGGATCTGCTCGTCGTCTAACTCTAGCCGCCACCCTGCCGGGTACACACCCGTGACCACCATTGTAAGCCACACCATGATGAACACCTCAATCCAGACATGCAGGAGTAGGGCTTTTAGCCTCTGGGCGGCCTGAACCTGGGTAAACTCTCTGTGTCTCTGTGTTGATTGCTTGAACGTCGGATCGGAGAGCTCGGCGTGGTTCACCCGGGTGGGACGTCTACCAGCCTCCTTCGTGCCCCGTGCCGAACCTAAAAAGGGGGTATCCTTTACCTCCGCTGTCCGTCCGCCGCGACACGACAGAATGCCATGTGACATGAGGGACGAATAACACGGAAAAACAAACTTACAAATCCATTGCATAATTTTTTTTTCTGACAAATGATGAAAGATACTATGTGCTGTGAATAACAAGAGTCACAAGGTCAGACTCAAACCCGTCAATGTAAGATGAACACGAAAAGCAAAAACAAGTTTAATGATTATTCACTTACCACCGTCAAGGCAAAGATATTCGATAAAATCGGCCATCCGTTGCTGCATATCTGTTATGTGTGAAATGATCCTTGCTGCATGATGTGTTCAAAATATCCATCAATGCAAGGAGGGAAAACATAAAAATAACATTAAAACTGAACTGGTTAGTGTCACTTACCAACAACTACGGATTGGCCAAGAGAGGGAAATAAAGCCTCTCTTGATTTTCTTGTATAGTGCCACCAAAATAAGATCCCTATTACACAAGTATAAAATGAAATGTGTTCTATCAAATCTCTTCTGGTAAACACATTCATAGTGACAAGATAAAACATAAAATAGGTTGCTATTCTAACTGATCCCTATTCTAACAGATCGAACATACCAAGATCTAACAGTACCACACCAACAAACTAGCTATTCTAACAGATTCGGCCTTGCTAGTGCATAAACAAGATATTCTAACAGATCCAAAACATGAGGATGGCCTTGCTAAACGAGCACTAACCTTCGGGACGTGGACGAGAAGACTGCCCCATCGCCATGGGGGGGGGGGGGTGGCCTAGGATAGGCCTCCCACGAGGTCATCGTCCGTCAGCCGGCGGGGTAGGGCCACGGTGGAGGCCAAATGCGGCGGGGGAGGGCCGGGAGGGCGTATGTGCGACTGTAGAGGAGAGGAGGCGGCTGGGAGAGGGTAGAGTGGAGCATGTGTACGGTCAAGCGCGTATGGTCCTTATTTATATGGAACGGTTTCCTATGCAGAACCGTGTGCGTTAACAATCGCTAGACGGCTGGATGCGCCCACGGTTTCTGCAGATGAAATTGTGTGCGATCAGTTGGGGGTAAAAAGTAATCTTCGCACACGTTTCTTATGCGAATAAACCGTGTGCGATTATGTTGTGGTTTAACAACACTGAAGATAACTTGGAGAAATGCCAAATTTTGCCGCTGGAAAGAAGGATTACTAGACAAAATGGAACCTGGTTAATAATATGTGGATAATATTAGTAGTTGGTAACGGAAGGGCTCCATTAATTCAAACACATGGTTTGCCCTTCCTGCCACAAAAAAATTGGACATCCCAATCGCACATTACATATATATAACACATAAGAACCACCTAATACCTATCTAAACATATTCTTCGTCGTCGTCAGAGAGGAGACGACGTCTTCGTCGCCGGCGGGGCCCTTGTCGTTGCTTGAGGCCTCTGCATCGTTGCCGGTGGGGCCCTTGACGTTGCGGCGTCTGCATCGTCGCCGAGCGAGTTGCCGGAGCCTGATGCCCCGACAACGTCGGCTAGCAGGTTGTCGGACTCACCAGCTTTCTACTTGGCCAAATGCCTTCCCGCGGCGCTGATAGCGTGTAGTTGACGGGAAAAATATTCTGCAGGAAGCTTCGTATCTTCCCCTACAACGGCGCCAGTAAGCACTCTTGATGGCCCTTCACGTAGTTACCTGCGTGAAAAGTAAATGGGTTAGGTTGAGACTCCAAGTGCAGAGTGTGTAGTAAGTGGAAGACGTGTTTTCCCCACGAGGGTGACTCGAGGGTTTAATATCGAACTCTCGGGGAATCAGTAGTGAAGATTTATCTTTCCTATCCTTCTTGTGGTTACCTACAAAACAAAGTAAATGTTTTGGTCCTCAACCTCACCTAGTGGTTGTCAAGCACAAGGTGTGAGAATGATATCAAGATAATATGCAATGCAAACAAGAAATAAATATGCAATGGTGGTAAATAAATATGCAAGGATGGTGGTAGCAATGATAAATGATATTTTTAGGTTTTATATGATGAATGCAAGATGTAAAAGTGTTTTTGTATTTTCGGATTTTTAAATGGCAGAAAATGGAAAAGTGGTAAAAGTGGTTGAAAGGTGTTTCTTATGATAAAAAATGGACCGGGGTTCATGGTTTTACAAATGCACTCTCTCTTTAATATAGTGGTAGACAATGGAACACTAGAGTTGACATATGAGATTGCAACACAACAGTTTAATGACAAGTTATAATCATATGGGCATCACGTCCTAACATAGAGACCTTTTGGTTATTAGTCTCTCTTATACTCCACCAAGATGCGAACTAAATCATAACACCTCAGTAATTAAGATAACTCAGAGTATAGCAATAAGTATCATGACATGAAGTTAAAATAAGAACATGCTAGATCTAGTCGTGGAGTAGTGGCAATGGTCACACCCACATCTCCGGTAGCATGGTATTTCTTTTTATCCCTAGTGAGGCAACAAAGTAAGGTAAAACACCCAAATGGATCGCAGAACTTTCTCTCACGTTCACTGCACTAGCCACCCCCTGTTACTCCAACTAATGCACACGTTTCCTCTCACACGCTCTCATAAACATGCTTGATCATAACAAGTAAATAAGAACGGGGTACATAATATGCATCTACTTTCATAACTGAAACAAAACCATTGCAATCTCAAACATATATTAACTCATAAAAAGATCCACCACAAAGGTATTACATAGATGACCGTAATCATGTTCAGCAGCTCATACGGTACTAATTAGTGAAGCTCGAGAGAGAGAGATACATAAGTTACTTCCACAAACCCATAGTCCAGAGGTAGACAACTCCCTCTTCATCATGGAGACGGTGGAGAAGTCGTTGGAGAAGATGAAGACCACGCCGGCAGCGCCCCGCCGGAGTTTCCCCCCTCCAATCTGCAGCTCCAGGTCTCTGTTTCAGTGTTTCTGTGTTTCTGCGGCGCTCCTTCCAGAGAACGTCGGGGGACTATTTTCATAGGCGTTTTTAGGTCAAAACGGAGTCGGTGGAGAAATGATCGACGACAACGGAGCGTCGAGGCCCAAGTTGAGGGGTCCCACGCGGCCAGGTACAGGGGCCACGTGGGCCCACCTTTTTTGGCCCTCGGGGCTCCGCTTGTTTGCTTCCTTCGCTCCCACGCTTTGTTCCTTCAAAAAAATGATGCTCGTAAATTTCCAGGTCATTTGGACGTCGTTTGGGTCCCTGAAACATTAAAATATAGAAATAGGGTTTTCTGCCTGCGCAGGGTTAATTCCATAAAAAATAGGAAACATATCAAATATTCCCAAAATCATTATAAAACTGTGATATAACCCTTATATGATGCAAATATGACTGGAATATAAGTAAAAATAATGCAAAGTTCATGTATGCATTTTACATGCATCAGGCGCCCATCCAAAGCCGCGTCTGCTTCTTGACCTCCTACTTGGCGCGCAGCAGCGCACGCACCCGGAATTTTCGAAGAGTGACAAAAGACTCCTCGACCACGCAATGCACCAATGCTTCCTCACACCTCGCCGACGCGATGGACATCTCCACCAACTTATGCTCCTCCAGTTCCTCTGGGTGGCCAGAGGCTGATCCGACGACGAATCCGAATAGCTGTCTTCGGGCTCCTCCACCGCCGTGAGGACAACGAAGTTACCCCCAGCTCCGTACGCTGGGGTCAGCTCCTCCTGCGCCTCAGTCGGCGTGTGATCGATTGAGCCCGCTGTGGACAACATCTCTTCCGATTCCCACGGCGCGAGGTTGGTTGAGCTACCCTGATAACCCACAAGTATAGGGGATCGCGTGTAGCCTTTTCGATAAGTAAGAGTGTCGAACCCAACGAGGAGCTAAAGGTAGGATAAGTATTCTCTCAAGTTCTATCAACCACTGATACAACTCTACGCACACTAAACGTTTGCTTTATCTAGGAAATAATACTAGCTAAATACGGGTATGAGAGATAGTTTTGCAAGATAATAAATAAGAAAGTAAATGTTAGTGCTGCAGCAATAAATACACTAAGTAACCATATACTAACAGTACCATGAGTGTGGAAAAGTGGTGGTAATTGTGGTGGCTTTGTCCAAGATTAATTAGTGAAGGTACTTGGTTCATTGTCTTCGATGCAGTTTTCTATGTGGGAGAGGCTAAATATACATGCACTCCACTACTTGGGATTACAAGTACTATATGATTGGATTGTTAGAAAGCATCCGCAAATACTAACAATGCATTAAGGTTTCCCCAACCATAGCCTTAAGTTCAAGGTCCTCTTACTCCCATACGTGCAACTAATCGGTTCGCGTTCTCAGGTTTCTGTCACTCCGGCAGAACTTCCCCCGCTTCGTTACAAATACTACCAACCCTAGGGTGTTTGATCCATGCGCGCACAAGTATAATGGACACCAAAGGACAGCACCATATAGACATACAACTCTAATGAACCTCATGCATTCAATTAAGCAATCAAAAGACAAATAAACTACGGAAACATGATGTAAATCATAGGATAAATATTATAGCATCAAACACCATGTTTACATAGGACGGTACAGAGGTTTGTGGGAGGATGAACCACTGAATACAAGGAGGAGATGGTGATGGAGATGGCGGTGAAGACGGCGGAGAGGGGCAGCGCGGCGGCGCAGGGCGGCGGCGGCGCCGGCGGTGCGGGGAACTCCTTTCCCCGCCGCCGGCAAGCTTGGGGAGCGCCGCCCCTTAGCCTCCCTCCTTCATGGCTTCTTGGGAGCCCTCCCCCATGGAGATGGGATCCATGGGGGAGGCAAAAACGTGGCTTTTGGTGGCTGAAATTCGTGGGTGGAGGAGTCCTCCACGAATTAGGTTTCCTCCCTTTATATATCTTCTCGGATTTCCGTCACCCCCTTTTAGGGTTCCACCAAAACGGGCCTACAGGCCGCGTCCGAACTCCGATTGGGCTGATCTCGGGCTTAAAATCTTCGTATGGAAAATTGTGACAACTTTCGTAACAGCCAGGTCTCCATATAACGTCATCTTCGAGGGTCAAACTGGCAATCTTCGTAAAAAGTTCTCAGACAGATTTCAGGAAAGTCCCAATTCGACTCCAACAAGGTTTCCTCTTGTATTCTTGATAATTTCTACACATCAAAGAGTAAAACAAGAACATTGTGCACTTTTGCAACTATTAGTAGGTTAGTCCAAATAAATAATAAACTTAATATAAAACAAGTGCTAAAAGCATAAAAATGGCATGAAACAATCAAAAATTATAGATACGTTTTGGACGTATCAACATCCCCAAGCTTAATTCCTGCTCGTCCTCGAGTAGGTAAATGATAACAAAATAATTTTTGATTGTAAATGCTATGATCAGGTCTTTAACAATTGCATGATGTATGGATAATAAAACTTAGCAATCATGTTTCCTAATGAAAAGTATCAACGAACTAAGAGCTTATAACATGAAATTTATAAACATCAACAAGATTGTAATGACCATAATAAAGCATGATAGAGTGGTATCTCGCTTGCCCTTAATTGTGGAGCAAAACATAAATGCCAAGGCACCTCTGAAGTTCAAGTGAAGACTAGATATAGAGATATCAAAGATAAAAGCATCATGGTTATACCTCAATTAATCGTATTCTGGGACAAGCACATTACACTAAGAACGACAGCTATGCTCTCGAAGAAGTGCTCAAAGAAAGGATGGTGACTCAACATAAAAATAAAAGATTGGCCCTTCGCAGAGGGAAGCAGGGATTAACACGTGCTAGAGCTTTTTTTTTAAAAACAGAGGTAAAAATGTTTTGAGAGGTGTTTGTTAATTGTCAACGAATGGTAGCGGGTGAGAACAGTATTCTACCTGTCAAACGGACTTTTAAGAGCGGCTCCCATGAAGGACGTTATTTCTACCAGCAAGGCAGATCATCCCTCTTTCTCTTTGGTTTACACACATTCAGGTATTTCACTGTTTGTCATTGCTTACTGATGAATCAGGGCAAAAGTGTGAAGAGAATTAATTGGTTAAAGTTGTAATTAATTGGGACTGGGCACCCCGTTGCCAGCTCTTTTTGCAAGTTATTGGATAAGCGGATGTATATGCCACTAGTCCAGGTGTAAAAGTCCATTTGACAAATAGAATAAAGAATAACCACACTAATTCCTCATGAGCTAGTAAACATTGACACAAAAAGAGAAATATTTTGAAGGTTTTAAAGGTAGCACATGCAAATTTACTTGGAATGGCTTGAAATACCATGCATAGGAATTTTTTGGTGGACTCTTTGGGATAACTTGGTTTTAAGGATTTGGATGCACGAGCAGCATTCCCGCTCAGTACAAGTGAAGGCTAGCAATAGACTGGGAAGCGACAACCACGAGAGCGATAACGGTCATAATCATGCTTGCGACAAAATAAAATTAACGGAGGCATAAAAACGATACTAAAACTCTGAGGCAAAATAGATCATCAAGGCTTAATTGACTTTTATTTTTCAGTCATAACATGTGTGAGCATGTGCCAAGTCGATTCAAGTGAATTATTCAGAGGAGGATACCACAATACCATACCATCTTATGAACAGGACAATGCATGTTGATATCAAAATAACATAATATGCACTATTAGCTAGTTGAGACTAACCATAAGAAAACATAAACTACTAAACAGTATTATTCACACATCATTTTTAAGTTTCAACAAGTAATCCATTAACCAAGTAAACATTGAAAACAGAGGATAAATAAAATATGT
The DNA here is from genome assembly GCA_947311845.1 of Poa pratensis. Classification (NCBI taxonomy): domain Eukaryota; kingdom Viridiplantae; phylum Streptophyta; class Magnoliopsida; order Poales; family Poaceae; genus Poa; species Poa pratensis. Next base: position 44,201,192 of record CAMZMU010000045.1, read on the forward strand.
GACGATCCACTTATTAATGTAACTGGTGTTTGATGCTAAGATAAATAGATAATAAAATACAGCCGCTTCAAGTTTAGTTAAGTTCCTATGTTGCTCAAAAAACAAAGTTTAAAGGTTTGCAAACCGTGGGGTTATTGATGAAGAGGGATGCGGGGACATCCCCAAGCTTATGACTTTGGTAATTCTTCAATATTCCATAGTTTGGTGTTCCTTCATTCTCTGTGAAAAAACTTCAACACAAAAACTTTCCCATTCTTTTCTGCGGTTAGACATTAGTACAATAGATAATATTTCCCAAGTGCTACTATTAAACCAAATAAAATTTTGTTTTTAAGTTACAGAAAGGTTGCTTAAATGGCCAACTTATAAATGAAAGGTAAGAACCATTAAAAATCAAATGAAAACGAAAAGAGGCCACTCTTGCAACAAAAGTCAGAATCTGTCCAGAAAAACAGCAGCTGGAAAACGCAATTTTTAGGTGCACTTAAACATGCCCGAAATTTTAGCCAATTTTTGTACATGCAGAGGATTAGGTGCTACAACATCAGTAATTTTTTCGTGATTTTTAGAGCTTCCAGTAAAATATGAAAAATCGCGCAATAAGCAGTAGATACCGAAAACAGAAAATCACTTTTTACATATGTATCAACTAAGCTAAATGGATAAAACTTGGTACTTTATTTTTGATAAACTAAGAAACCAGAGGCTAAGCAAGACCTAAACATGCTAGCTACAGCAAGGAAAACTCTAAATAAAAATCAAAAGTAAAACCCAAATAAAATTAAAATAAAGAACCAAACAAAGAAGCAAAACAAAAGAAAATATTTTTGTTATTTTGAATTTATAAGTGAAAGTAAAGAAGCAATCGAAACCAAATAAGGAGCCTAATAAAACTAAAGAAGGTAAAACCAAGACATATAAAAGCAATTATAATACAAGTTAAGACAATACATATCATGTGGACGGGTAATATAGAGTATGAACGAGACAACCTCATGTTAGTTGATGAATAGGGGGATGACTCGGGCATCCCCAAGCTTAGATGATTGTATCTTCTTGAATATGTTCTTGGGATGCACCTACACATCCCCAAGCTTGAGCTCTTGCGTCTTCTTATTCATCTCATATCACCATATTGATTAGATCTTATAAGCTACATCCACATAAAACTTCACAAAACTCATTAGTAGGGTTAGTACTCATTAAATAAAATCCACTCATGTTCAAGCATTGACAAGTTTTATAATTTTTACTCAACATTAGCCACTGTATATACTAAGGTGTTCATGATTTCCGTTGTCCGTCGAAAAACTAATGAAACTAACAACACCAAGTACAATATTGAATAAACAAAGAAATCTGTCAAAACTGAACAGTCCGTAAAGATGGCATTCAACGAGATAGTTAAGTAGCTCAAATCGAAAAACTTTAGTCTAATGAAAGAAAGATAATAATCTCAGGTTTATGCACAAAAATTTTCAAGTCAAAATACTATTCTGAGATTTATCACGATTTTATTTACAGAGAAGCACAAAATCTGTCTAAACAGAACAGTCAGTAAAGATCGAATTTTTCGACCTATCTACGTACCTTAAATCAGAAAAAGTTAGTCTAATGAAAGAAAGCTAATAAGCATCACTTTGCACTCAAGAAATTTCAGATCAAGATCACGTTCTGGTGATTTTAAACATTTAATACGGTGGAGCACAGAAAATCTGTTTCTGGACAGCAAAGTAAAACTATCAACTTTCAATTAACTAAAGACTATAATTAGCATTTTATTTTTATGTACAGAGGTATATACACAATATTTACAATATTTACATGTTTTTAATGAAAAGCTTCCATGGAAAGATTTGTTTTGGTTTCATAGGCATGAACACAAGTGTTCAAGGTCGACCCCCATTTAACCATTACTCATCTTTCCAATCACTTTTCTTTTTGAAAACGTTTTTAGATAACAACTACACCTAATTTTTTTTGTAATTCGCATTCCCTATCCATAGTAAGATAAAGAACAACTTAATACTGAAAATAAAAACTACTTAGAGATAAAGCAAACAAGTGCACACAAGAACATTAACCTACGCTATGGCTCCCCGGCAACGGCGCCAGAAAAGGTCTTGATAACCCACAAGTATAGGGGATCGCGTGTAGCCTTTTCGATAAGTAAGAGTGTCGAACCCAACGAGGAGCTAAAGGTAGGATAAGTATTCTCTCAAGTTCTATCAACCACTGATACAACTCTACGCACACTAAACGTTTGCATTATCTAGAAATAAAACTACTAGCAATACGGGTATGAGAGTAGTTTTGCAAGATAATAAATACAAGAAAGTAAATGTTAGTGCTGCAGCAATAAAATACACTAAGTAACCATATACTAACAGTACCATGAGTGTGGAAAAGTGGTGGTAATTGTGGTGGCTTTGTCCAAGATTAATTAGTGAAGGTACTTGGTTCATTGTCTTCGATGCAGTTTTCTATGTGGGAGAGGCTAAATATACATGCACTCCACTACTTGGGATTACAAGTACTATATGATTGGATTGTTAGAAAGCATCCGCAAATACTAACAATGCATTAAGGTTTCCCCAACCATAGCCTTAAGTTCAAGGTCCTCTTACTCCCATACGTGCAACTAATCGGTTCGCGTTCTCAGGTTTCTGTCACTCCGGCAGAACTTCCCCCGCTTCGTTACAAATACTACCAACCCTAGGGTGTTTGATCCATGCGCGCACAATATAATGGACACCAAAGGACAGCACCATATAGACATACAACTCTAATGAACCTCATGCATTCAATTAAGCAATCAAAAGACAAATAAACTACGGAAACATGATGTAAATCATAGGATAAATATTATAGCATCAAACACCATGTTTACATAGGACGGTACAGAGGTTTGTGGGAGGATGAACCACTGAATACAAGGAGGAGATGGTGATGGAGATGGCGGTGAAGACGGCGGAGAGGGGCAGCGCGGCGGCGCAGGGCGGCGGCGGCGCCGGCGGTGCGGGGAACTCCTTTCCCCGCCGCCGGCAAGCTTGGGGAGCGCCGCCCCTTAGCCTCCCTCCTTCATGGCTTCTTGGGAGCCCTCCCCCATGGAGATGGGATCCATGGGGGAGGCAAAAACGTGGCTTTTGGTGGCTGAAATTCGTGGGTGGAGGAGTCCTCCACGAATTAGGTTTCCTCCCTTTATATATCTTCTCGGATTTCCGTCACCCCCTTTTAGGGTTCCACCAAAACGGGCCTACAGGCCGCGTCCGAACTCCGATTGGGCTGATCTCGGGCTTAAAATCTTCGTATGGAAAATTGTGACAACTTTCGTAACAGCCAGGTCTCCATATAACGTCATCTTCGAGGGTCAAACTGGCAATCTTCGTAAAAAGTTCTCAGACAGATTTCAGGAAAGTCCCAATTCGACTCCAACAAGGTTTCCTCTTGTATTCTTGATAATTTCTACACATCAAAGAGTAAAACAAGAACATTGTGCACTTTTGCAACTATTAGTAGGTTAGTCCAAATAAATAATAAACTTAATATAAAACAAGTGCTAAAAGCATAAAAATGGCATGAAACAATCAAAAATTATAGATACGTTTTGGACGTATCATACCCCAGACACGGCCGCTGAGGGCAGCACCTCCTCCGAGTCCGACGGCGCGAGGTCCACGAAGGTACCCCGTCCCCGATCTCCCATGGCTTCCGTGTTGTGTGGCATTGTACAAATCCTAAATAAACAAATTGCCATGGCCGTCGAAGCAATTTATACTCAAGCAAAAGGCGGGAACACCATGGTATTTCATACTTAGCGAGATTTCAGAAAAATGCAGAAAGACGAAATATTAGACAAACGATAACATCGAACCAATCGTACGCAATAGAACAAGGTATCGCACATGATTTAATTAGGAAAATCCTGTGCGATAGTTCAGCACAATTTCATACACACGTGGACAAATCGTGTGCGATACTGCGACTGAATGCACACGCTTTATTCCGCAAAGTCCGTGTGAACGCGCACATGCTTTATAAATTGTAACCATATGCGAATTTTTGCGTCGAGGACACCCTTCTTGGCCTCACAAACGGCTTTAATTTCGAAAGTAAGCGATAAGTGATAACGCACACAGACGCCTGCATCCGTCTGCGATCGTGGGGTCTTAAATTGCCCGATCTGTACTAGTGCAAAGAGGAGAGAAGACAATACGAGGGCAGGGGAAACCACATAAGGTAAAATTTGGTCTGGTCTAACGATTTTAATTGTTTAGCTGACCATTGTGTGTGGTAAGAGGAGGTAGGACAACATAATCAAACAAGTCCGTCAAGAGGAGTATTAATCACATATTCCTTCCACAAGACACATTCACTATCATCATGTAGCGTATCTCTCCGGCCCATCTTCTCCATAGCAGCACAACCTTTATTTCCAACATTTTAATTTTATGTTATTTACTTTCAGTTCCTACTTTATTACTCTTTCATAAACAATATAGTTTCACACTTCTCCTTCATAATTCTTGCACTCAATCCACTCAAGATTAGTGACACCTTGGGTGTGATCGAAACACTCACAAGAAACACTCGTGTAAACTCTTTGTTGGGACGATATAAAATTGGAAGAATACTTTCACGAAATTGTGCTTCATCAAATCTGTGGCATCAAATTTTTGTGCGATTCGGTTCGTGAGGAAAATTTCCCATGTTGGTCATTTAATTCACACATTAGAATCCTTATGATTTTTCCCTAATGATTCACTCACACTCTCTGTTGGAGAAAATTTCCATCTACTCAAACCACTTATTAGATTTCCTTCGTTTATCCCGCGATATCAATCATTTCTTGGTCAAAATTCATGTAGTTTCTGATCCCATAGGATTTAAAAGGATATGCATGTTTTTCTTATTTACGTGTTTTGGAAATTGTGAGAATCAAAGAGGTCCTCATTATGCCACTGAAAATTTTGGTCTCGTTTTTCGTGCGGGAAAATTTGAGAAGGAGGTCCAAGCGGATTGGAAAATCCATGCGTTATCCTTTAAAACGAAGATCTAAGGATTTTTTTCATGTGTTCTTTCCTTCTTGTAAGCCAAACGGATGAATAATGCCATCGTAGCAAATTTATATTCATATGTTATTGCTCTGTTTTCCCTTGAAACCGAATTGGTCCTAAAGGTTTTATAGAGATTACCCTAGTAAAAAGGCCCCACTGTCTCCAAATTTAGGGAAACGGCTCCCGGTGGACAATCTTCTTTGTTTTTCTCTTTTGGCGGCAACGAAATTTCAGTCTCGCGCGCTCTTTTCCGACCTCCCGCGTAGCCGGCTAGCCGCCCCCGACGCCCTCCCCGCTAGGCCGCTATGCAGCCGCCACATTCCCGCTCTCCCTGACCTCCCGCACCGCCTGAAGGCCAGTGCCCCCACCCACGCACACACCCACCCACCCACCCACCCACACACCATTTTCCCCACCGCGCCGCCACTGGCCGCTCGTCGGCGGTGGTCCATTCTCCCGAGCTCCAGCGGCTGCAACATCTTCTGAGAGGTGCGGCGGTGGTGACATGCGCTCTTTCCCTAATCTTCTCATTCTCTCTTTTTATTTGTCAGTGTGACCATGACATATTCCCTTCCGTTTCTGATTCCGCAGATTTGAGTGCTCGCACCTGTTCGACGCAATGCCTCAGAGCAAGAAGGCGTCAATGGCTGCCCCCGACCGCATCAGCGCCCTGCCGGACGCCATACTGAGCCACGTGCTCACGTTTCTGCAGACCCAAGAGGCCGTGCGGTCGTGCGTGCTCGCCCGCCGCTGGCTCCACCTTTGGAAGTCCCTGCCTGTGCTCCGCGTCACCAGCGTCCATGTCCAGGAGTCGCGCAAGTTCATGGAACACCTGCTTATCCTCCGGGACCGCGTGCCTCTTGACGCCTGCATCTTAAAATTCCACAGAGCTCTTTTTGATGATATGCGCTACGTGATGCTGTGGATTTGGTATGCTCTGCCGTGCCAAGTCCCGGTTCTCAATGTTGCTTTCAGTCGGGCTGTTATTTGGCCGCTGTCTAGTGCGCATCTATTCTCCCAGAACTTGACCGAATTGAAGCTCGACTATGCAACTCTACAGGACAAATTTCTTGATTTCTCAAACTGCCCAGCATTGGAGGAGCTCAAGATGACAGAATGCTACATTAATTCTGACTGGATGTATTCCCCTTCCCTCAAAAGTCTGAGCATTGTGGACTGCTATCTTAGTGAAGACCCACGGTTTCGTATCTCTGCCCCAAGTCTCATTTCACTCGAGATAGCCACTTGGACGGATGTAATTCCTATGCTTGAAGACATGCCAGCGTTAGTAACAGCATCTGTTACGTATGGCGATCTAGGGAGGAATTCTTTTGTCAGACATGAGAATCGTGAATGGATTTGCAGTGTTGAATCTGAGTGTTGTCGTGGCAACAGTTATTGTGGTGATGCTTGTTGTGAGTGTTGTTATGGCCCAGATGATACCAGTAATGCAGGCTGCGTGCTTCTCAATGGTTTGTCAGCTGCTACAAATTTGAAATTGGTAGCTGAATCTGAAGTGGTACTTCTATAATTACTCTTACCGTTCATTTTTCGTTTACCATCCAGTGATTTTCTAGCAGCATATATATTGATATGTCCATCACTGAGTTTCAGTACCTGAGGGCCCGTCCCAGGAACTAGATCATGACCTTCTTGTAACCCCTGTTGCTTAATGAAGTCCGCTTTTACCCGCAAAAAAAAAACATATAAACGAGTTGCATATAGTCGCAGCAAAACTGCCTGGGTTTTTAAAATATCAAGCTTCAGTTGGGATATGTAAGTTAGGATTGTAAAGAAAAAGAATGCTTGGATCTGAGAAACTCTAGACAGAGTCATAGAGAAATTATGAAGTTTCTGTATATAGTAAAATGGATGGTCTAGCGCAGAGCAATGATAGTTTTCTCAGGAGTTCTTTCAATATGGCTAATGTGAGAATGTTCCTCCAGAACTTATAGATTCATGAATTTGACAGTTTTATAGACATGCTCCATTACTGCGAGTATGTGACTTTAATTTCTGACAGATGTACTACTTGTTTCAGTATGTTTGTTGCTTGTACTTTAAAAATTAAATCCTAACTTGGTGTTTCTTGTATAACCTATCCAGTTTATTCTCGAAAGGGATTTGAGACGGTGCCCTACATTTAGTAACTTCAAGAATTTATTTCTCAATGGGTGGTGTGTGGCTGCCGACCAGCGTACACTCATTTGTATTCTCCAGCATTCACCAGTTCTAGAGAATCTCACTCTCCAACTTTCTGAGGTATTTGTTCTGTACATAGACAGATTTATGTTATTGAAGTTAGCATTACTTATGTTGGCCTTATAACAATTTTTTTTCTTCGTACAGACTCCAGAAGATAGCCATACCATGAAAACAACCTACAACGTATTGGAACAGCCATTTGCATCTAGAAACTTAAAGAAAGTCGAAGTCACATGTAAAGATGTTGATCAGAAAGTCCACAATATTGTGAAGTCCTTGAGCTCCTGTGGCATACCTCTTGAGAAAATTTATATAAGACAGACAAATAAATCATCCGAGTGTAAGTCTGACTATTTCCACTTTTCATACTTGTTATATTTGTAGAGTTTGCTTTTAAGTGTTAAAGCTGTAGCAACGAGTTCTGAAACTATAGGAAAATATAGATGGTAGAAACTTCCCTGTTAAATCTGAAATGAAAGGATAATTTTCTTCACAATTCAATAAGCGAGGTGTAAGTGGACGACTACATACTCGGTCACACCATGTTTTTTACTTAGCATTCTGCAAGGTATACCATTGTCTAGTTGGTCAGTTTCTGCTAGCTATTAATAGGCAAAACAGGAGTAACACTAACATTTGTCTGATTTGCCAAGATTTGGGTGAACTGTATGACATGCCAATATTTGGATAAACTTGTATGACGTTTGAAGTGAAGCTCTTATTAAAAACAATGACCTATATTGTGGACTCACCTGTCAGGCGTTGGAAGTTTACAATTCTTCCGAAGCGAAGGATCTCTCTGAATTCCTTCTGGTTGTCCTTTTTATGTAGGTTTTAATTTCGTCTGCACAGGTTTCAGCTCAAAGCAGGGAGGACAAGATCTAGGCTGCTGACGGGTCCTATCTTCTTTATTAGTACCAAATGTGAAGCAAGATTGTGGTCCTGATGTTTCCGCCTTCTCTCCGTGTGGATCTAAAGTCAGCTCCAAACCTTCATTTGTAGGAATGAGCATGCACTTGGTAATATTAGTTGTTGAGACTTGAGAGGTAGCAGGACCTGGTTCTGTGAGTTACTTATCGATATATTATGCACTTTTATTTCACAAGCTAATTTGTAATGCACATTTAGTCTTTTGTGTCTTTCCATGCAAGCATTTCTATTTACCCTGTGTCTGTGCGCATGGCTGCCCTTTATTGCACGAAGACTCGTGTAACGGCGTCGGCCATGTAGTGTAACTTGTGCATAGTGTGAAGGTAGCATAGACTTCGCGGATTGTCCATACTGGAACTGTATATGTGAGACCCCTCAAAAACAAAATTTGAGAAGCGGGTTTAATTATTTTTCTTTAAAATTCTGAAAAAAATGAAACATGTCAAAGTTGTTCTTAGCGTTCCATTTTCTTTGAAAATAATTATGGAAAAATGAAACATGGCAAAGTTGTTATTAGGCTTCTATTTTCTTTGGGGTCATTTATTTTTGTGCCCTGCTTCGCTTAGTTTTCCTCGTTTGTGTCCTACTCGCTTAGCTTTCCTCGGTTTTGCCCTGCTTGCCTCTTTCGAGGCTCGCAGGCGGCCAAGCGGCCGTTTCCGTCGGGTCAACCTCCTTTAATCGTTACTTGGCCTGACAAGTGGGGGCGGCATGGGGCATCTCTAGCGGCTTCTAATTTTGAATCGCTCACCATCTGACCCCACGAGTGGCCCCAGTAGAAGTAGCGGAGCCGGCATCTCCAGTGGAGCCGGTTAAATCTTACAGGTGGGGACGGATGTGTTACATCTAAATATTTTTTTTGGCCGTTATTACTCTGCTCCAGCCCCTGTCTAATAAAACAAAAATACTCTGCTCAGTTGACCGTTAATCTGCTCCAGCCCCCATTCCACCGCCGGCCAGAGAAAAACCCCGCCGCAGACAAAGCCCCGCCGACGACACCCAGCTCCGGCGTAGTCGCTGCCGGCTGGGATGGACCCTTCGGCGAGCATCGACTGCATCAGCCTCCTCCCCGACGAGTTGTTGTACGTTATCATCTCCCTCCTCCCCTGCAAATCTGGTGTTCAGACAACCGTGCTCTCCCATCGGTGGCGCCCCCTCTGGCTCTCTGCCCCCCTCCACCTCGCTGTCGATAGCCAGCTCTGCGATACGGATGTAAAACGTATCCGCGCAGTCTCCAAGATCCTCGCCGAGCACATTGGGCCAGTCAGATCCCTGGACATTGGTGAGATCCATTCAAACTGCAAGCTCGATGCCAAGCTCGACGAGTGGTTCCAATCCTCCGCCCTAGACCACCTCGAGGTACTGAGCTTCCAAGGTGGACACAGTCCGCTGCGCTCGCTGCCGTCTTCCGCGCTCCGCCTCGCCCCCACATTGCAGGCCGCTACTTTCGTCCACTGCCAATTCCCCCAGATAGATCCCGAGCCCGCGCTTCTTCTCCCTCTACTCAAGCGGCTTGTTCTCTGCGACTTTTTCATCTCGAAGGAAGCCATGGAGCTCTTGCTCGGCGGCTGTACTGCGCTCGAGGCCCTTCAGATGATGTCGATCCACGGGTGCAGTACACTGCGCATTGTCTCTCCATCTATCCGGACGATTACTATGTGTTGCTGGAGGGACAGGAGAACACCTGACAACAAATCAATAGAACCTTGTCACGATTTGGTCATTGATGCACCTCTCCTGGAGAAATTGTCTATAGTTGATCCAGATGGTCCAACAACACTCAGGGTAATTCAGGCGCCGAAATTGACACTGTTGGGCTATTCGGCTGCCGAATTCTCCCAACTTGTTATTGGATTCATAACCCTTCAGGTACAACATTCATTTTCTTCTTCTTTTCTTGCTACTCGTCTGCCTAATTCTCACATTATTGCTAATAAATCTCCAGAATATGATTCCCACAAGCTTGACCTCGTCTCTGCGCACAGTGAAGGTCTTGGCATTGCAATCAGTCGGCCCCAAACTGGATGAAGTTCTTCCATTCCTTAGATGCTTTCCGTGCACGGAGAAGCTATACATCGAGGTGAACCTTTCATTTGTACTTTCTACTTTGATGTCAAATTTGAATCAGAATTCAAGTTTGAGTCAGAATTCAAGTTTTCCTGTTAATATGTCAGGGTAACAATGTGCGGCAATATGACATGAACGATCCAATCGAATGCCTAGATCTCAATCTCACGGAAATTACTTTCAACGACTACCGAGGCACAACACCCGAGATTAATTTCGGCAAGTTCTTTGTTCTGAACACAAGTGTTCTCAAGATTATGAGGTTTGGCGTCCATTGGGGACACTACGACAAATGGTATGAAGTTCAGCGCAAGAAACTAAAGCTGAATGCCAAAGCTTCTGCTGAAGCTGAGATTATTTTTGAAGATACAGGAGTCAACATAATAAATACCTTCAAAAAAATACACAAATTGTCTGTGGCTGATCCCTATGAGAAGCTTTCAAGTGGAGAATGCGCAACGGTTATTAATAAATACCTTTCATTTGTACTTTGCATTTTATTCCAGTCTAGTATTTATAAGTTTGAACAATGTTTAAAAAAACAGTTCAACTCTTTTGTAATCTTGCTTCTGAAATTTAATTTCCAAGGTTATTTCTACTTTGAACATTGTTTCGTTCGTCGAGTAAAACAGGCTATTTGTACTTTGAGGCAGAATTCAAATTTGAGGTATAATCCAAATTTGGGCCAGCATTTTAAGTCCATTGCTTTGTGGTATGCTGCTGCAATGTTTTCTAAACTATTATACACGTTACGTGATCACTCCCGACCTCTTTTGCGTAGTAAAAGTCATAGTCATGAGAAGTGTGCTCCAAATGAGCTCGGAAGCTAGGGTCAATAGCCCCATTTGTAAGCAATTTTTTTCCGACCTTGTCCAAATGGGTCAAATATTTTTTCTTCACACCAATTCCATCTATATGGTTTCAATTCTAAGTCTCACTATTTATTGAATTAATCTTCATATTATTACATTTCTTTTGCAAAAACAAGCTTTAATAGAAACACATTTAAAAAACACTTTTAAAATATTAAGATTGAAAATCTAAGTTAAGATCCTTCTTAGTCACTCTAAAATGAAGCTTCTATCAAGGTTTTGTTTTTTTTTTGAATTTTTCAAAAACCTAAACCCCTACCTCCTTCTCCACGAACTCTTTGCAGCTTCATACATGATAGCTCATTTGTGTCAAGCTTTTTCATGGAAATATAGATAGACCAAGTTTATAATTTTTTAACGTAACTATATCACATAAGACGACAATGTGCGCAGGTTTTCTATTTTTTTGATTTTTTTTGAATTAGTTGTGCTCATTTGAACCCGTTCGGGAAGCTCACTTGTGTCAAGGCTTTTTCATGAAAATGTCTGTAGACCAAGTTTATAATTTTTTGTCCAAACCTTGTCATGCAAAACGACAATGTGCACATGTTTTCTATTTTTTTGATTTTTTTAAATTAGTTATGCTCATTTGAAAGTTGGTCAAACTTCAGGAAACCCCGTTGACCACCTCAAAACCCCGCGAAACCCCGCAGCCCCTCTCCTAACCCTAGCGCCGATCTGGGACCGTTCGATCATACCCTAGCGCCGATCTGTCACCGTCGATTATACCCTAGCGCCCAACTGCGGCCGTCAGATCTAGATTGATATTTGACAGTCAGATTCGCGTTGCGCGCCACTTGGGTAGCATTTCCCGCCACCTCGTCCTCTCTCCTCCGCCCAAATTTATACCCCCTCCCCCACCAGCCGTGGCGTTATCGTCTCCTCCGCCCAGTTCCTCTCCGTTCTCGCCTCCTCGCTCCATGTCATCCGCATCCGAGCGTGGCCGTGGCGGCCTTCGCGGGAGCGGCGGTGGACGTTCTTCTCTTGGCGCCAGCGATGACGACGAGGAGCGCCGCCACCGCCATTCGGATGTGGGCCGCAGGCGCGGTCACCGCCGCTTAACGAACTGGGACGGTCTGCGCACCCCCAGGCCTGGTTCCCCTACCCCACCGCCGCGACGCCACGATGCTGAGTCCTCGTAGGCGACGGCGCGTGCCCCACCGCTCCTGCCGGCACACTCAACCGCGCCCAGCGACGACGAGTCCTACTCAAGCGTCGATACGGTCTCCACTGACGACGGCGAGGAGCTCGTCAAGATCGTCGACCCCGTCGAGCTGGAGGCACGCGTTGTCGCCAAGTCTCTCAATGAGGCCTTCGCCTTCTACGTTAGTGAGTAGATTAGGGGTTAGATTTATCCTAAAAATATGTATTAACTACTGTTTGTTGAACTAATATATGTATCAACTAGTGTTTGTCGAATGTTTGAATGTTTGTTGAACAAAGATCAGAATCATTCGAATGCGATTTTCAGTAGCTGGAAAACTATGCATACTAGAGCGATGCCGGTCTCACGCGCTTGGATGTCGGTCGCGTTCCAAGCGCGTAGTTGCGTTACAGCTCGATCGCTCGCGCCAGTCGGCGTAATTTCTTGTTCATTTATGTCTACATTAACCATCTGGCAGAGGGCAGAACGAGCAGCACATATCCGTTCATGTTTATCCGTTCCTCTTGTGTGAAAGGAAAGAAGTAGATTCAAAATCCGAAGCAGATCAATTTTAGATATATTTCTCTTTACGAGTAGTACGATAAGGATGAGACACATCTGAGAGCCTTCCAGTGTGTGGCACTGCGTGCACATTGATTGCATGCGTAGCATGCCGTAGTCCACCCTGCGTGTATGTAGCGTGCACGGATGGACATGCATGGCCACTGAACGCGTCGCAGAACTTCCGCGTCACCGCTAGCCTAGCCTAGCCTAGCCGTCACGTCCAATCACGGTGTAAATGCATTAGTTAAAGAAGATAGGCGATCATAATAAAACATTTACTCCATAGAAACAAAAAATTACTCACTCGATAACCTAAACATTAACTAAAACTTCAGCTACTACTACTTCTTCTTCTTCTTCATGGGTGGTGCAGGGGCCTGACGGTTACTTCAGAGGCGTCGTCGTCGTCCTCATCCTCGTCGTCGTCCTCCTCGTCGTCGTCCTCGTACGAGTCCATGCCGTCGAATTTTTCGTCGCCAGAGATGTCCTCGATGACAACATTGGCCTCGGTAATGGGCGCAATGGGCTCGATGACGACGACCGGGGGCGGTTGGTCCACGACAGCAGGCCCGCGCTCCTCGTCGGAGTAGGGCTCATCCGAGGACTCCGAAGCCCCGTACTCGTAGAGTGGAGACTGCGGCGAAAGATCTCCACGCGACACTTCCTAGGGTTCCTCTTTCTCCTCGGGCAGGGGGGGAGCCCATGCTGCTTGCGGAACAGGTTCTCCGCCTCTCGCTGCTCCTCCCGCTCCTGCTCCTGCATGGCATGCAGGGAACCAGGCGAGTAGAGCTTCGAGTCCGACAACGGCGAGAAGGGGCTCTCCGGCCTGGGTGGGCTCCACCACATTTTCGAGTGAGGGAGGGAGAGAGAGAAAGAATGGGCGTTTCTTCCATGGTAGGCCCCTTTTTATTCTTGCCGCAGCGGGCGGCAGGCGAAGGAACCAGTCCCACATGTCAGGCCAAGTAACGGTCAAAGGAAGTTGACCCGACGGAAACGGCCGCGCCAGCCGCGAGCCTCGAAAGAGGCAAGCAGGGCAAAACCGAGGAAAGTTAAGCGAGTAGGGCACAAACGAGGAAAACTAAGCAAAGCAGGGCACAAAAATAAAAAAAAACTTTTTGTTTGAACTCTTATACAGTACACCGGTGCGAATATGGACTGTCTATGTTGTTTGGTAAAACGTCAAAATTAACCGGTACTCCAACACAGATAAAAAAATAACAAAGAGTACCAGAAAACAAGGGTAGAACCATAATCTAAAGTGGGGATATGTTAGTAATTGTAGTTTTAACTAAATTAAGTACTCCCTCCATCCCAAAATACTCCATCCCAAAATATAAGGCACACTATTTTTATGCTGGCCTTTGATGCTCGACTTTGACCACTAATATATACTAAATTATATGGATTCAGAATGTATAAATGTTACCGTTGAATTCGTCTTGCAAAATTCTTTCATTTCATATATCATTATACTAATTTCTAGACATATTATAAGTTCAAATCATGGTTAAACTTGTACGTCGTTGGCCAGCGTAATTTAAGGGCGCCTTATATTTTGAGACGGAGGGAGTATTATATTCGGATCCATCTAAAAAAAACATCCGGATCGAAAAATCAAGAGAAGATACAAACCATGATCGAGATGAATGGCTCTTACTCCCTTCTCCCTGAGGAGAGTGCTAAGTAGCTAGACAATAGGTATGCAAGCATACTCATAAAATTTACGGGTGCATGGAGCAACAAATGAGTATAAACTCGATCGGTAGAGCGGAGGGTGGACTGGCTAGAGCGGAGAGGTTGGCCAAATTGTGGGCTTTGTCAACTTTGCAAAAGGGAACCGGAGACCGCGGCGCATATCATGTTCAAGTGCCGGTATTCCCTACGCATTTGGCGGGCCATTTAAAGTTGGCTCAGGTTGGGGAGTCTCAACATTGACGCTTGGCTGTCCATTGAAAGTTGGCTCGGGTTGGGGAGTCTCAACATTGACGCTTGGCTTCCCTACGACTCCGTCAAAGATTGGTGGTGTTCCACGGTTAGTGTCAACGGCCAAACGCGCAAGGGTCTGGCATCTTTGATTCTCCTAACCTCTTGGGAGCTTTGGAACAAGAGGAACACTAGAATTTTTAGAAAATTCGCTTCGATGCCCAATGTAATCCTCTCGTCTATTAAGAGGAACACATCTCTTTGGAGCCTTGCGGGGGGCGAAACATTTGAGTTCCATCATGCCGCGAGAGTAGCGCGTACTACCGAGTCTTTGACTCCTTTTTTGTAACTAAAACTCCTTAATAATGAAATAGGCAAAGCGTTTGCCTTGTTAAAAAAAAGTATGAACTCGATCAACAGTAGTTCGGGCCGGCTAGGCGTTTGGAGAGTTAGACAGGCCAGAAGAGTGGCCAGTGGCAGTGACACTTCGACAGTTGAGGTGGGAAATGGCATTTACATTTGATTTAGCAAATTTGTAGTCACATGTAATGTGCACCCATGTTCAGAAATATACCACCATCGTCGGCATACTTCCCACTTGAACGGGTGGACGCTACGAAGAGGACTCGTACACCAGCATATTTATTCCATAAATGTGTATCGGTGCAGAAAGAAGTTTAAGGAAGAGATGACTCTCCTGATTCACAAGGCCACTAGGAAAGCTTATCATGGCATGCAGGGCTGGGTATCTAATTTTACTTAACTGTAATATAGTGGATTATGACCTTTAACCTTTAGCTTTTGTAAATATACTCTCTTCCTTTAATTACTAATAATTAAAAAAATACAGTGGGGAAACCCACTGTTCAGCCTAAAAAAAACATGATTCATGTTTTTTAGGGAGATGTGCGACAAGTCTGTTGGTCGACCAAGAGTGTAGGTTATCTGGACCAATGATTCGTCATATTCAAAATCCAGGCTACTATGATGAATTAGACATTGTGCGTGTTTGGCCAAGGGCATTGTCGATTAGAAAATCTTGTTCTTGAGTAGTAAAGTGTTTTATATCAAAAAAGAGAAAATCTTGTAAAAAAATCTCCATTGGTGTGTGAATTCCTGCATAGGAGATTACAAGCTAAAATGCATAGATTCACCCATGTCGTTCCATCGAAAGGGGTTCGTTTTTATTTGCTACGATAGAGGAAAGTGCCGTGAAAGATCGGACCAACAATAAAATCAATTATCGTCTCGAGGTTCACTTTGCACTTCGGCCCAAATTTGGGTAAAAAATGAGTCCGCGTGAACATAAAAACGGGCGCGAGCCAACGAAATGCGTCCTTGTGTTGGAGTTGCCTTAGAGCATCTCCACCGGCACGCTCAATAGAGCATCCGGTAAATGTGCCAGACACATATTATTGTAGCGCCGACACATGTTGCCGCTCTATTGGGAGCGGCTCGCCCCACTAGTTTTTTTCCGAATTCTTTTTAAATCTCGAATATGGACGAACCGACGATATTTCATTGAATTCAAAGGACATTTAACAAACTTAAACAAAATTTGACAAATGACATTTAATAAACTAAAACGAAATTTAAACTAAATCCTAGACCCTAGATCTAGCGGCGCTTCCGGCTACGGCGAGAGAAGGAGCCCTATCCCAGCGGCGGCATCACCAAGAAACTTGCATGCCTAAGTGATCTGCCGCCGGAAGTGTCATCTGCTATTGGAGGCGGCTAAGGCTTATGGGTTTCGCCTTCGTCGGCTGCGGCGTTGAGGAATTTTCCGGGTCGCCGCCCTTGCCGAGTATGGTGGGGTTTGATCTAGCGGCGTCAGAGGGAGGCCTCGATGGCGGCCTGCATTTCCTCCCATTCCGGCTCTGGCCAGTCGTCGTCGCTGTCCCGCGCCCCTCCTCCATTGCCGATGCCGCTGGTAAGGGAAGGTCGGGCAGCTCGTCGTCGTCAGAGTGGGCCTGCTCATTGTCCGACGCGTACGACTACCTTGGTGGCGACCACATGTCGGCGAGGAGAAAGAAGCTGCCGCGACGTGCCTCATACTCCATGTCTATCACGACGTGTCAGTGCGGTGCCGAGATAGAGTAGAAGGGGTCGACGCGCTGCGCCCACGGCAAGTCCCTCCACCGCCGCATGATGTAGTCAAGGCGGGCCTTCCCACGGCGTTGCGTCATTAAAACGGGCATACGACCCACAATAAATCCGCCTGTGTTCTTCAGTCGCTAACGCGTCAGCCCCGCGTGTCAGATCTAACGTGGCACGCGTTGTCGTGGTTGTCATCACTCCCGCTTGCCTCCCTAGAAACACGACGCGAAGCGAGGTTGCCAGACGCTATATTGGGACGTGCTGACAAGTTTTGGGCTATTGGACGTGCCGATAGGGGCCGATTTCATGTCGGCGCGCCCAATAACCCTATTTGGAGCACTATTGTGCGAACAGATGCTCTTGGTTGTTTTTTTAGAGGAGAGTCCTCCTGAATTAACTCTAGTTCACCGTGTTGAACCAACTTATCCATATCAACATATTAAAAGGGTCTTGGCCAGCTCGGCACGACATCTCAACGCCGTTTACCGTTGAGCAAAAGGGTCCGATTCGGCTAAATTTATGTTTTGCTGAAATTTGTGAGAAAGGTCAAATTCGCCATTTTCCACCTGTACATCAGACTGGGTCGGACTTCAGAACGTCCGGAGTCACGACCCACAGAACACTGAACCAGCGGTACGGGAGGTAGGGTTCTAGGCTTCTAGCCGCCGGCCATGGCCCTCTCCTCGTCTTCCTCCTCCCTGCTCCGGCGCCTCCTCGGCTCCACCCGCCTCCCATCCTCCAGCTCGTCCGTACTTCGCGCCGCCTTCTGCTCCTCCTCGGGCCCCTCCCCCAACCTGCCACCCCCGTCCTCCATCTTCGGCGACGACACCGAGGTCACCAACGTGCCGCCGCTCACCACCCCAAGCTCTTCGTCAGCGGTAACGACTCTCCTTCCCCTTCCCGACACGCACGACAACTTTCCTTTTGCTACGTCGTTGCAAGTTTCTCGGTGTGAATGAATTTGGGGAATCTTTAGGTATTATGAATTTGGGGATAGCTGTAGCTGTAGGTAGCGTAGTATGAAACTATGAATGTGTTCATATCCTGTCCCGGCCCTCTGTGCACATGCCTCTTATTATGCTACATATCTTTGTGTTTATGCGCATAAATATATCCTTGTGCGTACGTGTAGAATCAAAGAGCAACTGATATGTAGATTCAAAGACAACCCTTGCACGTCGTCATCAGTTTGGATTGGTTTCTGAATTGTCTCATACTCTCATCGATAAGGGCTTTTGCATCATCAAATCATATGTAGAATCAAAGACAACCGTGGGTATGTTTGTTTTGTCTTGCAAATCTTGCTGCTCTGATTAAGTAACTACACGCAGCAAAACTGAAAGTTTGTGCACGTATGGTACTAGTAAGCAGTAAACCCTACTTTACGCTGATTTTTTCTTCACATCCTCATATAAATCCTGTACTTGATGCAATGCAGGCCTTTCGAGGCTAACGACGGACGAGAAGCTTAAGACCGCATTCGCTCCCTTTGGACAGATTCTTGAGGGTACAAGGCTTGCTTTACCAGTAATGTTTTTCATCGATGTTCATTCATCTTTACAGCTCGTTGTAACTTGTTTCTCACCTTGTGCAGCGAAGGTCATAACTGATAGAGTTTCTGGGAGATCAAAGGGCTTCGGTTTTGTCAGGTACGCGAGTTTGGAAGAAGCCGAGACTGCGAGGCAGGGGATGAATGCTAAGTTCCTGGATGGATGGGTCATTTTTGTTGACCCTGCGAAACAAAGGGAGCAGAAGCCTGCTCCTCAGCCAGATTCTGCCTCCTCGTACACTGGCTTCACAACTAATAAAACTGTAGGATGGTGTGGTTAGGCACTTAGGCATGATCACGGAGATGCTGTTATCGTGGGTTTGTGATAATTTATCCGCTGTAAGATGTTCATGACTGTTATTCTAGCAGGGGATATATAAAATCAATTATGTTACTTTTTTTTTGAGACGTTAATGACGTTATTGATGACTTCTGGCCAACTTTGACCCATTTTTAAAACTTTCCTATTGCTTGAGTCTTTACAAAGTAACCCACTTTGGCTCATTTATCCAAATATTGCTTCAATCTGGGTATATGGTGGGTCTGGCAAAACAAATGCTATAAGACATATAATTATAAGTGCAAAATTTACACCAGAAACGACCAGTTCACGGTGCGGTGCACATACACAATTTCAACGGATATTCACAGCAACTACAGGATCCACTAAACTGAACTGACTTTACAGATAGAGACCGCTCGGACAAAAGAGAGCATCTGCCATCCCATCTAAAGTTGAGACACGCGTGGCAAGTGCTATCAAGCACACACGCGGCATGTTGCACCCACTCGGCCGATGAGATGGGTGCATAATTAGGCTATACGCTACTGTACGGCAGAGAAAGGTTGAGCTTCTAATCATCAGTCAGACGGTATAAGCGACGAAACTGGTGCACTCGGCTCTGTCACTATATATTGGTTGGTTGAAACCACGGGATCAGGCTGCCTGGTAGCAAGTGATTTCTGCATCAGTGTTAGGTCCTGAAACATCACCAGGGGATGTCTCTCCAGCAGTGACTCCTTCTGGCAACAGGCACATCAATAGAAGGTGAGATCAAGTCATGGCCGCAGAAAACGCAAAAAGGAAAAAACAAGAGTGTGTGCTTACCCCTTCATCCGATAAAATGGTGAAGCCGAGCTTCTTGGACCAGATTGACACCATTTCAGGATCAACAGGAGCCGTAAGAAGCCGAACATTCAGGGCTGTCAGATGTGCCTCAATTTGCCTTAGGAGAAATCTGAAGTAGCCCTGTAGAGAGAGAGACGGACCAAAAGATAAGGTTATTAGTTTGCTAGACAGACATGTTTGTTGGCACAGCCCCAGATCAACGCACATATGCGACTGAACTAAAGACAGTGGACAGGTTCAGGTTCAGCAGTGTTAAATTACAGACTTACAGTACAGCTTTAGGATTTGTGCAATTAGTTGTTTGGGGTGTGGGGCTGGGGGTGGGATCATGGAAGCACTCTCAATAAATGGTTAGACATGATCCTAGGTGCAGCCTTGATCTATTTCACAGACTATATTCCAAGTTATTTTCACTAACAGGGTATTTTTACCATTTTCCGTTGTTCAAGAACCCCATCATAATTTACATTCTCCAGTTATAGTCGCAAAAATCATTCTCTTAGGACATCAGATAACTGTCAGTTCACTATGGACTATAATTGTAAATTCATTCCCACCTTCTTCCTGCATTCATGATGTGTAGCAACAAGGACAAGTTCTGCAACTTCTTCCGTGCGCACTTTCAGAATGGCAGCTGACAAAACAAGTTTCCTGCAATACAACCATAAGGGGGAAAATGTATAATAAACCAACTAGATAATGTAAAAAAAATATACAAGCACTCACTTGTTTGATTCCTCTTAATTTCAAGTTCTAGAAACTAAAACTATCAACAGTTTATTTGGGTACACAATATGAAGACTGAAAAATGTAAAGACTGAAAGTATCAACGTCATAGCTGTGCACAGACCAGTTGAGCAAAAACTGATAAAACAATAAGGACTTGAGCTGAAAAAGTACCTTTTCGTGGTTAACACTGCACAATACATTCCTCTATAATCCTTCTTTCCGCTATCATCCATGCTGCGAAAATTGGGGTTTAGTGTGCCTACTAGTTACTTGAGTTGACTAGAAGAACAGGAAAAATGCAGGAGATACATATTAACGTGTCTATTCATACACCATTACAGAATTACATTTTAATCAAGAACTTACGCAGTAACCATATCTTGTATGACCTCACTCTCATTGGCAGCTGTTTCTGGAAATGCAACCTATAAATAAAGAGATTAAAGTGAGAGCTTTGCAGTCTACGAACAACAAGACAAACATATGGTTGGGAAGTTTATCATGGAAGAAGCAAGGTATTGTAATTGATACAACCATAAACCCCTCGCAGAAAGAGCTTACTTTGAAGATCCCAATAACCTGATCCATGTAATGCTGCACATCACGTTTCAGATTCATTCCACTTAAAAGGTGGCAATAAACATTAGATCTTTTATGTCTGATCTTTTCCCGGTTGTTCAGTATTTGGTGCAAAGAAGCATTAAGTAACTGGCAGTTTTGACAGCAGAAGAAGTGAAACTTCATATATTCTCCCAAAACATTCAGAGGTGCCTGAAATGGTCAATACAAAAAAAGTCAGCAGTGTCACCATATAAGCTTTCTCCACTGCGTATGAAGGAAAGGTTAGTACATACCTTCTTTTCTTGAAGTCCATCATTGTAGCATTTAACATGGCACGGTCTCTCACACTATAGATGGGATTATTATGGCATAAATTTTAAAACAACAATTCGACCATTAAAGGAAAATATTTAACACAAAGGAACTAAGCAGTAACCTGGTTACAGAAGATAATCATGTCGTCACTGATTTTTCCGACCGTCGTGTAGGCATCACTGTCAAAATAAAGGTGCAACGTTAGCAAAAGGACCTAACATAATAATGCCTGTTCAACTGTGTACATAATCTTATTCTTACCCACACAAATGGCAGCTCTCTATAACAGCTCTTTCTTGTAATGTCCGTTTGAACGGAACAATAATAGGTCTGTCGGTGGTGGAAGATTCTTTAATACGACCTGCGATAACGGAAATATTGGCACAAAGGCGAAGACCATGAATTGTTTACTCACATAACGTAACATATAAAGTTCAAATGACCATTGCGCCACTACTTGAATGTACATAATTTAATTTATTACCACCAGTGGTAAACTGGTAATACAGCCCACTCTACTGTGATGCCACATGTCATGTCTAGACATGGTCAATGCGGTCTGGTTTCAACTATCACCTAATCATGAATTCATTTTCAATGCTTAGCATGCAGAGACAGGCTAAATATGGATTATCATCAGAGTACAATGCTGCATAGTGCAGACACAAAGTATGTGAATCTTAAAGCACAAAGTCACGATTGGATAGCTAGATATGGATTGATTCATTCATCCCATAAGAGTAAAAGGCTGCATAGTGTGGACACAAAGTATGTGAATCTCAAAGCACAGTCACGACTGGATCTAGAGTTAGATATCACCAAGGAAGCTAAAGAAGGCATGCAGAGACAAGCATGAAAGCAAATTGTGCAATAATAGACTGCTCATTTTGCTGTCGGGGTCTCCCTACGTTTTCCTTTTGAAATAATTAGGCCAATCAATTATAAAAAAGTTCTGAAATCGTTTGTACCCTTACCACAAAATATTTTTAATATTAACTGGAATTTTGTGTATAAATGCAGAAACCACATAAAGTTGAGTACACTTTGAACATGCATGCACAAAGGGTGAATTAAAGAAGCTTATATGTACGCAGGATCACTAAGTGATCCATACATGTTGAAAGACGAGACTGATCTAAAACCAAAACCAAAGAAGAAGTGAAGAACTACAGGACAAAGCATAGGAGAACTGGATGGTAGAAAAAATAATCTACATGTTACTGATTCAAAAGGAACAATATTCTCCTCATAAAATGGGATGAATGGCACCATGCCTTGATTTCTGCAGATATTTGGATGACAGGTCACAAGTCATAACAGTCCTGCCTTGGAAAATCTACATGAGGCAGTTACTAACATGCATTTTTGTAGATCTATAACCTAATTTACTTTTTAGCTTGTGTTTTAGCGAAGAATGGGCTATTCCATTTCTGGGTATAACTCCTGTATATATATGTCCACTTCAGTTTAGCTATACTCAGTCCAAAGCATGGGCCCTATAGTTTGTGTTACACCTCCATGGCATGGTGACTGTTGGTCCTCACCATAGATAGTTAGTGGAGCAACCAAAACTATTATCGGTCAGTTCCTATGGTCTAACTAAAAAACAGTATGCCACCAAATAGGTCAAACTGTGGGAAAGTAGGATATTCCTCCTCCAAAGTGGTATACTTATAACAGGATTGTGTCTGTGCAGCAGCAAGCTAACCTTATTTAAACAGGGCAGCAAGGTGTCATTGACCAATATACACCCAAATATTCACAAGGAACACATTCCAAAATTTACAGAGATCATAAGCAATAGTCCTGGAAGAAAGCTCAACAGCACATTGCCACTGGGCTTTATTCAGTCAAATAAACACATCTTACCTGAAGAAGCAATGTTAGGGGGGTCATCAATGTCAGAGAAATCAACGCTGCTGACTCCATTTGAATTTAGACTGTCTTGCAATTTTAGTGCCAGCTCATGAAGTGTTAGTCCTTCTGAAGTATAAATGTTACGATACCTGCAACAATATACTCTCTGTTTAACCGAATTAAAGTACCGAACTGTCATCTTGAGTTGACTCTTTACAGACACTTTTGTGAATGGCACTTCAAGAATTTTTAACACTTAAGTCAATAAGTTCAAGTTAAGCCAAGTTTCCGTGTCAAATTGTGGTGCTTACGGTTGTCGTCTTCTCCCCATTCCAGCATGGTCTTCAAACTGTGAAGGAGTAAACTGAAGTCGAAAGAGAACAACACATACATCCATTGGTCAGTAAACATAAGTAAATACAGACTGAAAAACAAACTTTGCTGATTGCCAAGTTCCAAGATAGTTACCTCTTCATTGCAGCAATCACAGACGATACCTGACCCTCGCTTATAGCCTTGCTTTAGAGCCTACAAAACAGGAAGTGTGAGTGATCTTTAGAGCCTTACAAATTCCTAGTGCTGAGAAGGGGTAATACAGTCCATGCAACTAGCTAGAGCACCTCTCCATGCTTCAACTTATACGTCAATAAAGTAAACTCTGGTAGGCCACCCTCCTTGAAAACCAGCGGGTGCAAAGTGTTATCCCTGAACCAAAAGCAAAAGACACAGATCGATGATTATGTGTCATTTCAATCTAATTCCAAGATCTCCTAAACATGACAAGTCAAGAAAACGTTGCAGATTTAACTTTTCACCTCACTTTTGGTGTCCGTGACTCTTTTGACTTTGACTCCATTCTGTGATCTGGGGGTGGCGCTTGAGCGATTGAAACTGGACTTGATATAGATGTCGATACTACTGCAGCAGTTGCAGCAACATTAAGCTTTATAACCTCATAACCGAGAAGACCCGCGGTGTTCTCGCTAGGAGTTTCTTCAGTGCTGCTCTTCATTGTAGTGCCTGTAAATAGACCCGAAGTTCCTTTCTCAGGGTTTATACTCAAGGTTGGAGCTGAAGTTTCAATGCCTGCTCGTTTGTACTGCCACCGCGGCCTCCTTGATATTACTGCAGAAGTTGCAGCAACATTAAGCTTTATAACCTCACTGAGAAGACCCGTGGTGTTCTCGCTAGGAGTTTTTTCAGTGCTGCTCTTCATTGTAGTGCATGTATATAGACCCGAAGTTCCTTTCTCAGGGTTTATACTCAAGGTTGGAGCTGAAGCTTCAATGCTTGCTCGTTTGTACTGCCACCGCGGCCTCGTGAATGCACTCCAGTCTAGGTTTGGGATGCGGCTGCTATTAGATTTGTTCAAGGAACTTTTCAAAGTAGCTGCTCTAGTTATATGAGTTGGCACTCCTGCAGGAGACTCTTGCGAACTAGCATGGAGTTTGGAATAAAGCTGAAGTCAGTGTGGTACTCTGAAGGATCATGATACGTCAATGCATGCACTTGCTAAAAAAATATAAGAACACTTCATAGAAATGGTAAAGAACAAGGAATAAGCTCGTCCAAATTTAGTAAGGCCCTGCTTGGAATTTGTAGGAGCTTAAACTTTAAAGCTAGCATAAAATTAATGGCCATCTGTACTGACAAATGTAGGCATTAAGTCATACTTCCTTGGTCTACCTTATGGCCTTATAAAGAGGTGCACACAGGTAACATACCGTTGAGTTGAACAAGGATCTGAGGCTGCATCACCTAAATCATTATTTTCCACTTCCACTTGAAACGAAGCTAAAATCACAATATGGAGAAAAGATAGATCAACATAATGATTAGAAGATCCTGAAGTACAACCAAAAGTTAGAAAGCCTTAGGTCCTCACTGAAATACCTTTCCACTTTTCATATTCAATCAGATTTGGAGGGAGACCAGTCTGTTCTTCAATCAAGTCCCCAAGCAAGTCGAGTCTTTTATATTTAAGTGTTTGTATCAACTTATACAGAGAAATTCCAGTCTCCAAGAATATATGATCGTTTTGGTTGTTTGTGGACTGGCCAGCATGCAGCTCGAACTCACATGCATTCATAATCTACAGTTGATCAAACATCACAAGGTCAGGCTTGATTTTTCAGATAATGAATGGGTACAGACACGAGAATAACGACGTGTGCAGTGCTGGGGTTAAGATAATAGAATGCTCACATTACTGTAGCCACATTGCGAGCAACCACAAGAATATCCCTGCCCGTCTATGCGTCCAATCATCTCCACCTAAGGATCATCAAATGAATTAAGGTTGTTGTTTAGAAAAATCAGAACCACATAGGTTTTCAATCATCATTCGATGCTGAATCTACAATTATACTGCTTGAAGAAACTAGACGCACCCCATTCTTCTTGTAGGCTACTCTGAAACCTTCAAGAAGCCCAGTTAACAGCAGCCCTCTCACATCCTTAAGTAAACTATCTGGCTTATACTTAGTTTCTGTCACTTGCACTGGCGGATACTTGGTTTCCGCGACTCGCACTGGCCTATACTTCTTTTTCAGTGGCCGATACTTCTTTTTCATCACTCGCACTGGCTGATGCTTCGTTTCCATCACTTGCACTTTAAAATGGGTGGCTGTGGACAAGTAAGTATCCCTGGGTCTCTCACCACCTGTAACCCTTACCTCAACCACGTCAGGCATCTCATGGTCACCACGGGCTGCATTCTCAATCTCCTCTGCAGCGTCTATCAAACTCAAGCTATGGTGGATTTGACAAGGCCATTCAATGCCATCCATAGGATCCGACGCTGTAGCTGGATTATGTTCCCTGGTAAAAGGGTAGCATTAGGACTGAACAAACCTGCAGTGATTTCTGAATTTCTAGTTTTACCACTCCACGCATCATAATGCCTCAATTCGGTCAGAATCCCACAATTCTATCTATCGATTTCATATAACACAAAAGGCCTTTGCTATGAAAATCACAGCAGTACACAGTACATAACGAGTTCCACACACAAATCAGGCGACCGAATTGCTAACCTCAAGCCTAGGAGAGACAAACTGGCGTTCTCCTCCTCGGTCAGCGTCTCCTGAGACTCCTGCGCGCTCGCGGCCGAAGGGGACTCTTCGAAGGTCCGAGTCTCCTGCGCGGCCGGAGCCGACGGGGGGTCCTCCACTGTCACGTCGCTGGTCTGAAGCATGTCCTCCTCCGCGCTCGCCGGGGGCGCAATAGGGGCGGCGGGCACCGTCATCGGCACCCCTGCGGCCATCCGGAAGGTGTCGGCGAATCGGTCGGCGGGCGCGTCCCTGAGCTCGTGGAAGAGCGCGTAGAGCGATTTTCCGTTGGGGAGGAAGATGTGGTGGTTCTGGTTCTTCGATGCCGCCCCCGCGTGCCTCTCGAACTGCACCGCCGACAACTCCTGCACCGGAAACGAATAGACCGCTCAATTTTCGCCCGAATCGGGCCCTCCCGTCGAAGGAGACGGGGATCGCGCGCACGTACTTTGCCGCGGCGGCGGAAATCGCAGTCGGAGGCGCAGGCGTAGCCGCCTTCCGCGACGGAACCCTCGAGAGAAACCTGCGCGCGTCGAATTTTTCGGGTGAGAATCTAAGATTGGGGCGGAATCGAAGCGAGGCGGCGGCGGCGGCGACGGCGAGCGCAGCCCCGTCGAGTCGAGTGGCGGGTGTTGGGGAGGGAGAGGTCAGGTGGGTTGGACTGACTAGACGAGACAGAGAGACTACTTACGCCGTGCTTGTAGTACCTGACGGGGACTCCGCGGAGCAACGGGAGGAGGTCCGCGACACCGTTAATTCTCACGTCCCCGCTTGCGCTCTGCTCCGGCTGCACCTCGGCGACGGCCTGCTGCGTCGTTGCGTCCTCCGCAGGGCCGGCCCATAGGCCAGGCAAGGGCGACCGCCCAGGCCTGAGAAGAGAAGGGCCCAAACAAATGCTAAAGATCTAGTAATAATCAGTACGTTATTATTCATAAACACGTGTAAAAAATAATGAATGATTTTTATGGTCAACAACCGCACAAATGGCCATTTTCATTTATAATATGTCTAAAAAATATTATAAATGCATGTTAGAAAAGTATTATGCAAAACATAATGTAATGATGATATTTATACAAGCTCATTCCATACATTTTCTTACGAGTAAAATACACCACAGGTCCTGTAACTATTCGAGGCATGCCAAGTCAGTCCTACTACTATGAAAATGCATATCCGATTCCTAAAAGTTTGTTGAGTGTGTCACCCGTGGTCTTATCCGTGCCAAATCAGATTTGACTCGCACGCACGGCAGGTTGAAAACTGACATGTGGCAATTATTTTGCACAATACACCCTATAAAATCCTTTCTTCTTATTATGTGGCCCTTTTCTCTTCGCATGTGTTCTCTCCCCTGCCTAGATGTCCACCTTCGCCTCTGTCGGTTGCCATCTCGCCATCTTCCTTCCCGTGTACGTGGTTGTGCGTGTTGTGGTGCGGGCAGTAGGGCAGCATATGACCATCCGCTACAGAGGGACGCGCAATCGCTGGAAGGGGCCTCATGGCGGGAGCAGTCGCTCGTCATGGGCATCCACAGCCTGCACGGTTGTGTGAGCCGCAACAACAGATGTCTCCGGGGCGTAACCAAACGTAGAGTGATCCCTGCCATGTACAACCATGGGCGGACGCAGAGGGTGGGCCGGGTGGGCCGCCCACCCAGAATTTTGGGAAAAAATTTAACACCCCACATATGAAGCAGATTTGGCCCAATGTTGGGCTCTTCTTCTCCTTGTTTTTTTTCATCGAGTAAATGCACAAGACGAACCTGGCGTTCTGCACTTCTGCTCTCTGTTTTCACGAAGCGCCATGGAGAAGACCTAGCTGCTCCCGGCTCCCCGCCGCCGACCGTCGCCCCCAGCCCCCCCCCCCCCACTGGGCGCCGTTGTTGGCTCCCTCGCCGCCGGCCGAAGCCCCCCTCTGGGATCCCCCGCCGTCCCTGCTCTCGCGCTCTGGGCTTCCCCGTCGTGACGCCATTGACCGCCGCCCGCTCGACTAGGACCGTCGTCGGCCGCTGCCAGTCTACCGCCGGCCACCCACCGGCGCCGTCGGCCGCCTGAGATTCTGTAGGTCTTCCTCGGAAGGTATGAGCCATCGCCGGCCTTTGTTTTTCTTCATGCATTATTTGTCATTTTTGCTACTGGATGCCCCCAACTGAACTGAACCGAATAAGCAACCAATTACCAATGGCTCTTGTTGCCTTGGCAAAGGATAAACTTTGTGGTATGAGGTCTAATGGATGGGAAGGATTTCTTGCAAAGGTGACATTGTTTTGCACGAAACATGGCATTGAAGTTCCTTCACCGGATGATCAATATGTGGCTCATGGAAGATCACATCGGTATTATGAAATACAAACAAATGATGATCGTTATAGAAGAGAAGTATTTCTTGGTGTCCTTGATCAAATTATTCAAGAGCTTGACAATCGGTTTGATGAGGGTAATATGGAGTTGCTTATTTGCATGTCGGCTTTGAATCCATCGAATTCATTTGCTTCTTATGATGCACAAAAGGTAATGCGACTTGCCCAATTCTACCCCAATGACATATCAAGTGGGGAGTTGATATTTGATAAGACTTGAGTTCCAACTTGAAACCTTTATTGATGATATGAGAAAAGATGATAGGTTCAAATGTGTAAATCATCTTGGTGAGCTCTCTACTATGCTTGTTGAAACAAAAAAGCATCTTGTTTATGATTTGGTCTACTTACTTCTCAAATTGATATTGATCTTACCGGTGGCGACGGTAAGTGTTGAAAGAGTATTTTTTGCAATGAGTCTAGTGAAAAATAAGTTGAGAAATAGCATGGGTGATGAGGTCTTGAACCATTGCTTAGTGACAATTATTGAGCGAGAAGTGTTCTTGGAAGTAAGTGAAGATGCCATAGTTGAAACTTTCATGGCAATGCGAGAACGTAGAGTTACTAAAAAATCATAGTGATGTAATTTTCTATTTATGCTATATTTTATCTTGTAAGACTTTATTTATGTGTTTGAACTATTTTGCATTGGGATCACGTAAATTTGAGAAATATGTATTGTTATACAATGTCATGAATCAATGTGCTATTTATAATGTCATTTGGCAAAAAAAAAAAATTTGGAGTGTGCCCACCCTCTAATTTTTTCCTGCGTCCGCCACTGTGTACAACGATTGTTGCCAGGTCGGCGACGTCGGTATCAAGCGTCGCACGATCCGCAGCAGTAGGATATGTCCTTGCGGGCTGGGGAATGTGAGCAGCGGAGGTGTCCGATTGGGAGGAGGAGTTGGGTGAGATTAGGGAGAGGAATAGAGGATGAGGTTGAGATCGTGAGGATCCATGCCGAACATCAAGCAAAGACGTGTTAGACGCTCGAGGGAGCGCGTATCGTTTGCCAGGATTTCGTAATTGGTGAACCCTGATCCAAAGGGGCTTTAGAATAGAAGACACGACTTTATAAGAGCTTTGTGTGCAATAATTGCCACATGGCAATGGTCAACCTGACACGTGTGCAGTTCAAATCCGATGTGGCACGGATAGGACGAGCCGGTGACACACTCAACAAACTTTTAAGACTCGAATATGCATTTTCATAGTAGTGGGACTAACTTGGCACACCTTGGGACTTGTGGTGTATTTTACTATTTTGTTATTATTAGTGATCTAAGACGTGAACTTAAGATGGTTAAATCATGTGCGCCTTACATTTTGGGACAGGGAGAGTATTTTAACAAAATAAAATGGTTAATTTGCTAACTTAAATACATACCATGGGCCTCTTAGGATGTGAGAACAAACCAATGTACGGGCGACAACAAATTTCTTTACCATTATATTCTCCCTCTGGTGAGTCATGCATGTTTTACGGATATACGTTACTATATTTCCATGTTTAATTTCACGCAATAATTTTTATTTTATAAACTCACAGGGGACTTGTATACACAAGATGATAACAACCACATTTCATAAAATTCTATCAAGCAATATAATTTACATAAGCAAGCATACTATAATATGTACTATTTTTTCATTGGCGATTACTGTAAGCAATGATGTTTCAATACGAAGTACAAAACATGCATGCTTTGTTAAATTTTGACTTGCTAGACAATTTGACCATGAAAAAGTAGTGTAATTGGTTCAGTTTATACTTTACCTATAAAGATGCTTAGTTAATATCATACACTACAAACTGCGATTGAGACATTTGTTACATCGTAATGTTTATAGATTTTTACCATAAATACTTATAATTATGCAGATAATGGATTGTAGAAACCAAAGTTTTTTTAAAGTAGACTTTGTTACATAATACAATTTAGTATCTTCGAGTGAATTCATTAAAAAAAGAAAACACACCAACTAATATTTAATAATATTGTCAGTTATATGTTTAAACTATGCAACATTAATAAAGTTATACTTATAATATTATAACATGCTAAAAATAAGACCGATAAAATATAATAATTTAGTATAAATTGAATACGTTTTGATGTGCCCAAGGACCAATATTTTATTAGACCGGCCCTGGTCCTCCGGCTGTCAACGTTGGTCGGGTTGTGCGATCGTTGCGATTGCTGCAAGTTCGCGGTGTGCACGACCTGCGATGACATCGGCCAATTGGACTTGATGGTATCCTAGGTTCTTATAGCATCAGTAGGTCCGTGAAGCTAGTGATCTTCGAGCCCAACAATTGCAGGTCCGAGCCTGATTGCATCTTTTCGATTCCCTTGTGTACCCAAACTCTCTTTTCACTTTTCAGGTCCCGATATAAATTTGATAAAAATTTGAATGCATTGTACAATAAGACGATTGTAAAAAAAACACAAAGAAAACATTGCGATGTTCTTTTTTTTCCCGCGTCCAACAAAACGCACATCCATGATGATTCAGATATTGAAAACGGGTTGTTAGTTGATCTATTGCTTTAAAACAAAATCAAATAGGTCAAGAAAGGGGAAGGGCCACGAATAAGTTCGGACCCTCATTTTCATGGGCCCTTTTACATCAATAGGTACTTTCAATGGGTCGACCACATGACCGTTGGATATGTATGGCCCCTTGTTGCATGCTCAGATATAAAGGAGGAGACTCGCAACTTTGCATTTACCTGTTAGGGCTAATTCTACACGTCTCCCCAAAATCACTAAGCACTGCTACATTGGCCAGCCGCCAATGCTGCTTCCGTTGCTGCTGTTAGACGCGTGAGCCGCCTTGCCGGGATGGAGCCGGAGCTGCGCATGGATATGACCACTAAGGCGATCAAGCTGCGCGAGCTCAAGGACACACAAAGGATGCTCGACTCGCCTCCAGACCCATGTCGCCAAGTGCAAGATTCTGGACAGGGACAACCCCTTGGGCATGAAGCCTGTGTTTGATTTGAAAGCTGCCGCGTTTGACAAGGACAAGATGGTGTCTGCGGGTAACGATGATTAGCAAGCCCTCCGATCGCAACGTAGCGCGCTGCGGGTCTATCCCCCGCCTCCCCTTGTCCTTCTTTAGCTTCCCCGCCTCTGTTAACAAATTAGGACGGCGCTGTTCGCCGCTCCCCCTCTGTAACCTTTGTCTTGTTGTCAGCTGTGATCATGGATAGTATCGCTTTTCGGAAAATTGTGTTCGCGTCCTGGAACATCCGCGGCGTTGGCGACGAGGACAAGTGCCCCGTCGCGCGCGATGCCCTCTCCTCTGCTAACCTCACTGTTGCTTTTATCCAAGAGACCAAGCTCTCCTGCACAACGGCGGCCAAAGCTCGCACTTTCCTCCCCTTCCACCTCTCTGACTTTGACACCGTCGATGCGGACGGGAGCCGCGGCGGTATTCTCACGGCCTGGGATCCTCGCCATCTCTCGGTCGTCTCCGTGATCAAACACAGGTTCAGCCTTACCACTAGCTTCACCTCCACCACCACCGACCTCGCCTTCACCGTCACAAACATATACGCTCCCTCCGACCACACGCGTACCTCCTGCTTCGTCGAGGAGATGATCGACCTTGCCGCTGCTGTCTCGGGTCCCTGGATGGTGCTCGTCGACTTCAACCTCATCCGCTACCCCTCCGAGAAAAACAATGCTAACTTCGATCACCGTCTTGCTGGGGTTTTCAATTCCTTGATTCGTGACATGGGCTGGTTTGAGCTCCCTCTCCGTGGCCGTCTCTTCACTTGGACGAACGGCCAGAACCCGCCTGTGCTAGCTCGCCTCGATCGTGTGTTTTTCAACACTGACTGGAACTCCACCTTCCCCGACTCGGCCCTCTCCTCGCTGCCCAGACCCACCTCTGATCACCACCCCCTCGTCGTGAGCGCGAGCACGGCCGTCCCATCCAGCTCCCAATTCCGCTTTGAAAACTGGTGGCTTCTCGACCCCTCCTTCCTTCCTGCCACCATCCCGTCCTGGACTGCTCGAGGACCTCGCCACGACGCCGCTCTCGACCTCGCTGCTTGCATCAAAAGTTACCGTGGTGCGGCTAAGGTTTGGAAAAGGAAGAATCGCTTTGTTCCCCGGTTTGATAACAATTGCCGTTTTATTATTGATCTCTTTGATTTCTTCGAAGAACAACGGCTGCTTTCAGGTGATGAGATTGCCCTCCGTGCGGATGCCCGTTCCAGGTTGGCGATTTCGGTGTGTCGGACGGCGGCACACTGGAAATAGCGCGGCAAATTCCGGGCTATCAAGGAAGGGGACGAGAACTCTCGTTTCTTCCATGCCCGGGCATTGCAACGTCGGCGGCGGAACCACATCCGCGAGCTCACTGTGGCCGGCGAGATCGTCGTCGCTCACAGCAGCAAGGCGGCCGCACTCCATGCCTTCTACTCCGAGCTCTTGGGCCGTGCCAGGCCCACGACCTGGGCTTTCGATCTTGGCAGGCTGTACTGCGGGGCACCGCGGGTAAATGGGGAGGCCCTTTCCGCGGCCTTCGAGCCCAAAGAGATAAAGGCCGTTGTGGATGGGATGGATCGCTCCAGTGCCCCAGGGCCTGATGGGCTTGGTCCATCCTTTTACCGGGCTGGCTGGCCCACGGTCTGCCCTGCTATGTTCCGCCTCTTCGACTTCGTGCACGCGCGCAACGCCAACCTCGGGGCCATAAATCGGGCCCATGTGGTGCTGCTGCCAAAGGCCGAGGGCCTCCTCACTCCCAGCTCCTTTCGGCATGTGTCGCTGCAAAACTGCTCAATCAAAATGGTGTGCAAGGCACTGACGACAAGGCTGCAAGCTCAAATTGGGGATTTGGTTGATGAAAACCAAACTGGGTTCCTGTCTGGCCGGAGCATCTCTGAAACTTTTGTGTATGCAACTGAATTGGTGCAGTGCTGCTTCAAGAGGAAGGCCCCCACACTTGTGCTCAAGCTGGATTTCTCGAAGGCGTTCGACAGCATTGACTGGCAGAGCCTTAGGGCGGTGATGCAGGCGAGAGAATTCCCGAAGTTGTGGTGTGATTGGATGGACATGATCCTCTCCTCGTCTCGCTCCGCCGTCCTGCTCAACGGTATTCCTGGGCCCTGGATTGACTGCAAGAGAGAGCTACGGCAAGGCGATCCCCTCTCGCCGTACCTCTTCCTGCTGGTTGCAGACATGCTCCAGCGGCTGATCCGCGAGGATCCGCTCCTCCGCCACCCTCGGATCCGTGCCCGGTGCTGCAGTACGCCGATGATACGCTGATCATCCTACGTGCGGGTGTGGATGCCGCGGCTCGGCTCAAGACACTGTTGGATCAGTTTGCTGATGCTACAGGGCTGAAGATCAACTTCCATAAGAGCACGCTGGTGCCGATGCACGTCCCTGCCGATGAGCTCGCCTTGATTCAGTCTGCGCTGAGCTGCCGGATTGAAGGTTTCCCCAAACCTACCTGGGCCTCCCGCTCTCCGCCGACAAACTGAACCTATCTCACTTCGCTCCGTTGATCGCAAAAATCGACAAGTACCTCTCTGGATGGAATGCCCTGCTGCTGTCATCGGGTGGGAGGGTGATCTTGATCAATGCCGTCCTCGATGCCCTCCCCACCTTCGCGATGGGTGCTCTGGACCTGCCTCCCCCGCTCCTCCGCCTTGTTGAGGGCGTGCGCCGTGCCTTCTGATACGTCTCAAACGTATCTATAATTTTTGATGTTCCATGCTGATATTATATCAATTGCTACATGTTTTGGTTACACTTCATATCATTTTTATGCATTTTCTGGGACTAACCTATTAACAAGATGCCACAGTGCCAGTTCCCTGTTTTCTGGTGTTTTTGGTTTCAGAAAATCTATTAAGGAAATATTCTCGGAATTGGACGAAACAAAAGACATCGTCAATAATATCACGAGGAGATCACGGAGTCAAAGGGGAGTCGGAGCAGACCCACCAGGGGGCCACGCCACACTAGGGCGCGGCCCAGGGTGGGCCCGCGCCCCCTATGGCGTGGTGGCCCCCCTCGGCCACCGACGCCGCCTCTTCGCCTATATATTCTCCGCGACGCGAAAACCCTAGGACGGTCGATCATATTCCACGAAAAGTTCCGTCGCGGCCGTCATCGTCAATCTCAGATCGGAGGAGTTCTGAAGCTCTTCCCGGCACCCTGCCGGAGGGGAGATCATCACCGGAGGGCTCTACATCATCATGCCTGCCTCCGGAGTGATGCGTGAGTAGTCCACCCCTGGACTACGGGTCCATACAGTAGCTAGATGGTTGTCGCTCTACCTTGTGCCTCCATGTTTAGATCTTGTGAGCTGCCTAACATGATCAAGATCATCTTATTGTAATGCTAGATGTTGTGTTTGCTGGGATCCGATGAATATTGATACCATGTTTATTCAAGTTGTTTATCTATGTGCTCTTGATCTTGCATGCTCTCCGTTGCTAGTAGATGCTTTGGCCAAGTAGATGCTTGTGACTCCAAGAGGGGGTATTTATGCTCGATAGTGGGTTCAGTCTCTAGATATCTGGATCAGTGACAGAAAGGTCTAAGATGGTAGATGTGCTGTTGCTACTAGGGATAAAACATTGGTGCAGTGTCCAAGGGCACTTGTATTGATTACATTACACACTTTACTTCATGCAATAATCTGTTGTTAGCAACTTAATACTGAACAGGATGCGGATGCTGCCTTGAAGGTGGATTATTTAGGCATAGATGCGGTTGGAATAACGGTCTATGTACTTTGTTGTAATGCCCAACTAGATTTCATAGTAGACATCTTGGCATGTATTGCATTGTTATGCCCTCTCTATTTGTCAATTGCCCAGCTGTAATTTGTTTACCCAACATGCTAGTTATCTGTTCTGAGAGAGACACCACTAGTGAACTGTGGACCCTGTCCAATTTCCTCATACTGTTTACACAACCTGCTGCAATCATCTGTTTCCTGTTACTTGTTGTTTTTCCTGCTGTTTTCCACACCATACGTTTAACTCTTTGTTTCTGCAAGACCGGAGAGATTGACAACCTCTCTGTTTCGTGTTGGGCAAAGTTCTGGTTTGTGTCTGTGCAGATTCCACGTTGGTGCAAGCTCCCTAGCGCCAGGGGAGTCAACATCAACAACCTTCCGATAGATCGTCAAGTCCTACTGGATTGATAACCTTGGGTAGATTATTCAAGGGAAAACTTCTGCTGTCTACATCATAACCTTCCTCTTGGGGTTCACCAACACGTAGCCATCAAGCTGTTTTCTGGCGCCGTTGCCGGGGACTTGGAGGCTATTGGAAAGGGGAGTCTCTCAGTTCCAATCTCTTTACTTTGTTTTTTGTCTTGTTTTATTTTTTTTTGCTTGCTGTTAAAAATCAAAAACCCAAAAAAATTAAATTCCTGCATCTAGTTTTTAATTGCCTGCTGCTAAAGTTGATAGTCTTGCTCATGATGTTGAAATGCTGAAAATAAAAGCTATTCCTAGTGATATTAGAGAGAGTAAAACACTCAATGCTATCCAAATTAAAATTGATAATAACATTAGGATGCTTGCTGAACTTCATGAAAGATGGGAGAGAGAAGAAAGAGAAGCTGAAATTGCTGAACAAAATAGTGTTGTTAGAGTTTGCACTATTTTTACTAATGAAACAAATGATGCCTCACATGCTAATGCGCCCCCTACTGTTAGTGAAAAGATAATAAGTGTTGGAAATGTCTCTACTACCTCTACAAAAAAGTTTAAATTGCCTGATAGCACTACTTTTGTTCCTAGTAAAAGTGCTGAAATTTTTAGAGGTGTTGGTGATAATTGCTCCATTGTTTTTGATGACAACAACTTCAATTTCGAAAATTGTAACATAACTGAAGTCATCATGTTCTTGCAAAAGCTAGCTAAGAGTCCTAATGCTAGTAAAATAAATATGGCTTTTACTGAACATATTATCAAAGCTCTCATGCATGCTAGGGAAGAAAAATTAAAACTTGAAGCTTCTATCCCTAGGAAGTTAGATGATAATTGGGAACCTGTTATTAAAATGAAACTGAGTGAGTTTGAATGCAATGCTTTGTGTGACCTTGGTTCTTGTATTTCGGTTATGCCTAAAAATTTATATGATATTCTCAAGCTTGCACCTTTGGAAAAATGTCATTTGGATGTTCACTTTGCTGATTCTTCTATGAAGAAACCTTTAGGAAAAGTTGATGATGTTTTGATAATGGTTAATAACAATCTTGTCCCTGTTGATTTTGTGGTTTTGGATATTGAATGCAATCCTTCTTGTCCTATTGTTTTGGGAAGACCTTTTCTGAGAACTGTTGGTGCTGTTATTGATATGAAGAGGGGAATATAAAATTTCAATTCCCACTCAAGAAAGGTATGGAACACTTCCCTAGGAAGAAGATGAAATACTCACATGATACTAGTGTCAAGACAAATTATGGTTTTGGATTTTCTGGTCTTGACAATACTTGATGCATCTCTTCATGCCTAGCTCAAAGGCATTAAAGAAAAGCACTTCTGGAGATAACCCATGTTTTTATTTGCTGTTTTATTTTTGTTTTCTTGAGTCAAGGATGCTTGTTTACCTCTGTAGCAACTCCTTTGTATCTTTTATTTGCTGTTTTGTTGTGCCAAGGAGAGTTACTAATGCAAAGTTGGTTTTATTTTCGGGACTGCATTGGGACAGATTGCTGTTCGTCACCGTTTAATTCAGTAGAAAATCAGAAAAAATCGAAAAATGCTGAAACTTTTTGTGCATGTTCCTGATGATGTTACGCAACTTTCATTATTTCAAAAGTTTTTCATCTGAGCATCGTAAGTGCCTCGAAAAAATTCGTCATTACAGACTGTTCTGGTTTGACAGATTCTGTCTTTTATTTTGCATTCTCTCTTTTACAAGTTTTTAAGTGGTTTTTTTCGTGTAAAAGTGCCCACTTGAGCCTAGTAACAGTGGCTAATGTTTAAAATAGTTGGCTTGTGAGTTTTGTCTTTGCTAGAACTTTGAAGTATTATCTTTTAGTGCACTAACCTGCTAATGAGAAAAGCTGTTAAGTTTTGGTGTGAAGGAAGTTTTCAAGTGTTGATAGAGGAGAATGATATTACATGATCAAGAAGAGTGAAGAGCTTAAGCTTGGGGAGGCTTACCTCCCCAGCATATTTCAAGAAGACTCAAGCATCTAAGCTTGGGGATGCCCAAGGCATCCCCTTCTTCATCTACAAATTATCAGGTCATCTCTAATGGTGCTATATTTTTATTGCTTCATACTAGTGTACTCTTCCTTGGAGCGTCAGTGTGTTTTTGTTTTCAGTTTGTTTTGTTTTGTTTGCTGTGCTATACTTGTTGGATCCTAGCATTCATGTTTGGGAGAGAGACACGCTCCACTTTTTCATTAGAATACTCTTGTGCTTCACTTATACTTGTTGAGTATTCCTGTCTAGTTGCTGTTATTGCTGTTAGCTCTCAGTTTTTCATACATCTCTTGTTAGAGCTTTCAGTTTCTTTTGAAGAAAGTACTCTCTTGCTTCACTTATATCTGTTTGGAGAGTTGTCAAATAAGTTGATTGGTGTTTGGTTGGACCAGAAAAATGCTATGCATGTGGTAGTGGTATAAAATGCTTACATGAATCTTTTTAGATCGTTGTCTTGAGTAATTTGATGCTTGCCAATTGTTTTGAGCTGTCAAGTAATTAATGTTTAAGCTTGTGCATCATGTAAGTAATGGCTATTAATGAAGAACTACTATAAGGATTTTCTGCTATAATAATCTGTTGCATA
This sequence comes from Poa pratensis, assembly GCA_947311845.1. Taxonomy (NCBI): domain Eukaryota; kingdom Viridiplantae; phylum Streptophyta; class Magnoliopsida; order Poales; family Poaceae; genus Poa; species Poa pratensis. The sequence goes on from CAMZMU010000045.1 coordinate 44,239,384, forward strand.
ATTGGAAGTCCATAGTAGTCTAGATAATTTTTGGATGAAGGCTATGTGTTAACAAGGAAGACAGTGGGAGTCTATGGTTCGTCAAACCTTGTGTTTTATGTACACTCTTGCTATTCCAGTTGATAATGATGTTTGCTTATAATAACCTTGCTAGCCTAAACTCTGTACTAAGAGGGAATGCTTCTTGTACATCCAAAACCTTGAGCCAAATCCATGCCACCTGTGTCCACCATACCTACCTATTATGTGGTGTTTTCACCATTCCAAGTAAATTTCTTCATGTGCTATCTACTAACTACTCAAAACTGTTACATTTCCTTTTTGTGTCACTACTTGAAAAGCTCATAAGGACGTAGTAGTGAGATTTGTCATCTTCCATGCTAATTAATTTACAAGGATTGGCAGCTTCATCTGCTTCTCCACCTTTTATTTTGCATTAAAGAGCTGGTTAGTCCACCCTATAAATAAATAAATAAATAGACACTCCTCCATGGTGAATGTTGGTGGGCACCCGAGGATTCGGTTAGCCATGGTTTGTGGAAAGTAAATGGTTGGGAGGAGTGTCACCAATAAGTGCTTGTTACAAGTGCAGTCCTAAAAACTCTCGGAACCGCTCTAAAAGTTAGTTAGCCATGGAAGATGACAAGTACCTGCTATTTGATTTGTTGACACCTGTATACACCATTACCTTACAAAACAATATTTTATGCTCTCTATATGCCTTCGGGAACTACAGCTCTAGCACATGATGTTAATCCCTGCTTCCCTCTGCGAAGGGCCATTCTTTTACTTTTATGTTGAGTCAGTTTTCCCACTTCTTTCTGTCTCTTAAGCAAACATCATTGTCAACTCCAGTATAACAGTTTTTACATAACTTTGTGTTTGGTTGATCATATTCTTTGCATTGACATTATCTATATGATATACATGTTGAAAGTTGAAGCAAATGCTGAAGCTATTATCTTCCTTTGTGTTGATACAAACACTTTCATGTTGAGAATTATTGCTGCTGTGAGCTAACTATTATGTTAGACTATTATATCTCTAAATGTTTTATAGTATTATTCATGAAAGTTTGCACTTGTGTGATCACTTATGTTTACTCTTTATTTACTTGCTTGCAAACTATAGACCATTGGCTTGGATCACTTCATTCAGATCATGTGCATTACATTGTTATTTGATCAAAGATTGTGTTGGTAGCATGTCACTTCAAAAATTATCTGTTTTTATCGTTTACCTACTCGAGGACGAGCAGGAACTAAGCTTGGGGATGCTTGATACGTCTCAAACGTATCTATAATTTTTGATGTTCCATGCTGATATTATATCAATTGCTACATGTTTTGGTTACACTTTATATCATTTTTATGCATTTTCTGGGACTAACCTATTAACAAGATGCCACAGTGCCAGTTCCCTGTTTTCTGCTGTTTTTGGTTTCAGAAAATCTATTAAGGAAATATTCTCGGAATTGGACGAAACAAAAGACATCGTCAATAATATCACGAGGAGATCACGGAGTCCAAAGGGGAGTCGGAGCAGACCCACCAGGGGGCCACGCCACACTAGGGCGCGGCCCAGGGTGGGCCCGCGCCCCCTATGGCGTGGTGGCCCCCCTCGGCCACCGACGCCGCCTCTTCGCCTATATATTCTCCGCGACGCGAAAACCCTAGGACGGTCGATCATATTCCACGAAAAGTTCCGTCGCGGCCGTTGATGGCTACGTGTTGCTGAACCCCAAGAGGAAGGTTATGATGTAGACAGCAGAAGTTTTCCCTTGAATAATCTACCCAAGGTTATCAATCCAGTAGGACTTGACGATCTATCGGAAGGTTGTTGATGTTGACTCCCCCTGGCGCTAGGGAGCTTGCACCAACGTGGAATCTGCACAGACACAAACCAGAACTTTGCCCAACACGAAACAGAGAGGTTGTCAATCTCTCCGGTCTTGCAGAAACAAAGAGTTAAACGTATGGTGTGGAAAACAGCAGGAAAAACAGCAAGTAACAGGAAACAGATGATTGCAGCAGGTTGTGTAAACAGTATGAGGAAATTGGACCAGGGTCCACAGTTCACTAGTGGTGTCTCTCTCAGAACAGATAACTAGCATGTTGGGTAAACAAATTACAGCTGGGCAATTGACAAATAGAGAGGGCATAACAATGCAATACATGCCAAGATGTCTACTATGAAATCTAGTTGGGCATTACAACAAAGTACATAGACCGTTATTCCAACCGCATCTATGCCTAAATAATCCACCTTCAAGGCAGCATCCGCATCCTGTTCAGTATTAAGTTGCTAACAACAGATTATTGCATGAAGTAAAGTGTGTAATGTAATCAATACAAGTGCCCTTGGACACTGCACCAATGTTTTATCCCTAGTAGCAACAGCACATCTACCATCTTAGACCTTTCTGTCACTGATCCAGATATCTAGAGACTGAACCCACTATCGAGCATAAATACCCCCTCTTGGAGTCACAAGCATCTACTTGGCCAAAGCATCTACTAGCAACGGAGAGCATGCAAGATCAAGAGCACATAGATAAACAACTTGAATAAACATGGTATCAATATTCATCGGATCCCAGCAAACACAACATCTAGCATTACAATAAGATGATCTTGATCATGTTAGGCAGCTCACAAGATCTAAACATGGAGGCACAAGGTAGAGAGACAACCATCTAGCTACTGCTATGGACCCGTAGTCCAGGGGTGGACTACTCACGCATCACTCCGGAGGCAGGCATGGTGATGTAGAGCCCTCCGGTGATGATCTCCCCTCCGGCAGGGTGCCGGGAAGAGCTTCAGAACTCCTCCGATCTGAGATTGACGATGACGGCCGCGACGGAACTTTTCGTGGAATATGATCGACCGTAATAGGGTTTTCGCGTCGCGGAGAATATATAGGCGAAGAGGCGGCGTCGGTGGCCGAGGGGGGCCACCACGCCATAGGGGGGCGCGGGCCCACCCTGGGCCGCGCCCTAGTGTGGCGTGGCCCCTGGTGGGTCTGCTCCGACTCCCCTTTGGACTCCGTGATCTCCTCGTGATATTATTGACGATGTCTTTTGTTTCGTCCAATTCCGAGAATATTTCCTTAATAGATTTTCTGAAACCAAAAACAGCAGAAAACAGGGAACTGGCACTGTGGCATCTTGTTAATAGGTTAGTCCCAGAAAATGCATAAAAATGATATAAAGTGTAACCAAAACATGTAGCAATTGATATAATAACAGCATGGAACATCAAAAATTATAGATACGTTTGAGACGTATCAAGCATCCCCAAGCTTAGTTCCTGCTCGTCCTCGAGTAGGTAAACGATAAAAACAGATAATTTTTGAAGTGACATGCTACCAACACAATCTTTGATCAAATAACAATGTAATGCACATGATCTGAATGAAGTGATCCAAGCCAATGGTCTATAGTTTGCAAGCAAGTAAATAAAGAGTAAACATAAGTGATCACACAAGTGCAAACTTTCATGAATAATACTATAAAACATTTAGAGATATAATAGTCTAACATAATAGTTAGTTCACAGCAGCAATAATTCTCAACATGAAAGTGTTTGTATCAACACAAAGGAAGATAATAGCTTCAGCTTTTGCTTCAACTTTCAACATGTATATCATATAGATAATGTCAATGCAAAGAATATGATCAACCAAACACAAAGTTATGTAAAAACTGTTATACTGGAGTTGACAATGATGTTTGCTTAAGTAGACAGAAAGAAGTGGGAAAACTGACTCAACATAAAAGTAAAAGAATGGCCCTTCGCAGAGGGAAGCAGGGATTAACATCATGTGCTAGAGCTGTAGTTCCCGAAGGCATATAGAGAGCATAAAATATTGTTTTGTAAGGTAATGGTGTATACAGGTGTCAACAAATCAAATAGCAGGTACTTGTCATCTTCCATGGCTAACTAACTTTTAGAGCGGTTCCGAGAGTTTTTAGGACTGCACTTGTAACAAGCACTTATTGGTGACACTCCTCCCAACCATTTACTTTCCACAAACCATGGCTAACCGAATCCTCGGGTGCCCACCAACATTCACCATGGAGGAGTGTCTATTTATTTATTTATTTATAGGGTGGACTAACCAGCTCTTTAATGCAAAATAAAAGGTGGAGAAGCAGATGAAGCTGCCAATCCTTGTAAATTAATTAGCATGGAAGATGACAAATCTCACTACTACGTCCTTATGAGCTTTTCAAGTAGTGACACAAAAAGGAAATGTAACAGTTTTGAGTAGTTAGTAGATAGCACATGAAGAAATTTACTTGGAATGGTGAAAACACCACATAATAGGTAGGTATGGTGGACACAGGTGGCATGGATTTGGCTCAAGGTTTTGGATGTACAAGAAGCATTCCCTCTTAGTACAGAGTTTAGGCTAGCAAGGTTATTATAAGCAAACATCATTATCAACTGGAATAGCAAGAGTGTACATAAAACACAAGGTTTGACGAACCATAGACTCCCACTGTCTTCCTTGTTAACACATAGCCTTCATCCAAAAATTATCTAGACTACTATGGACTTCCAATTATGCAACAGATTATTATAGCAGAAAATCCTTATAGTAGTTCTTCATTAATAGCCATTACTTACATGATGCACAAGCTTAAACATTAATTACTTGACAGCTCAAAACAATTGGCAAGCATCAAATTACTCAAGACAACGATCTAAAAAGATTCATGTAAGCATTTTATACCACTACCACATGCATAGCATTTTTCTGGTCCAACCAAACACCAATCAACTTATTTGACAACTCTCCAAACAGATATAAGTGAAGCAAGAGAGTACTTTCTTCAAAAGAAACTGAAAGCTCTAACAAGAGATGTATGAAAAACTGAGAGCTAACAGCAATAACAGCAACTAGACAGGAATACTCAACAAGTATAAGTGAAGCACAAGAGTATTCTAATGAAAAAGTGGAGCGTGTCTCTCTCCCAAACATGAATGCTAGGATCCAACAAGTATAGCACAGCAAACAAAACAAAACAAACTGAAAACAAAAACACACTGACGCTCCAAGGAAGAGTACACTAGTATGAAGCAATAAAAATATAGCACCATTAGAGATGACCTGATAATTTGTAGATGAAGAAGGGGATGCCTTGGGCATCCCCAAGCTTAGATGCTTGAGTCTTCTTGAAATATGCTGGGGAGGTAAGCCTCCCCAAGCTTAAGCTCTTCACTCTTCTTGATCATGTAATATCATTCTCCTCTATCAACACTTGAAAACTTCCTTCACACCAAAACTTAACAGCTTTTCTCATTAGCAGGTTAGTGCACTAAAAGATAATACTTCAAAGTTCTAGCAAAGACAAACTCACAAGCCAACTATTTTAAACATTAGCCACTGTTACTAGGCTCAAGTGGGCACTTTTACACGAAAAGAAACCACTTAAAAACTTGTAAAAGAGAGAATGCAAAATAAAAGACAGAATCTGTCAAACCAGAACAGTCTGTAATGACGAATTTTTTCGAGGCACTTACGATGCTCAGATGAAAAACTTTTGAAATAATGAAAGTTGCGTAACATCATCAGGAACATGCACAAAAAGTTTCAGCATTTTTCGATTTTTTCTGATTTTCTACTGAATTAAACGGTGACGAACAGCAATCTGTCCCAATGCAGTCCCGAAAATAAAACCAACTTTGCATTAGTAACTCTCCTTGGCACAACAAAACAGCAAATAAAAGATACAAAGGAGTTGCTACAGAGGTAAACAAGCATCCTTGACTCAAGAAAACAAAAATAAAACAGCAAATAAAAACATGGGTTATCTCCCAGAAGTGCTTTTCTTTAATGCCTTTGAGCTAGGCATGAAGAGATGCATCAAGTATTGTTAAGACCAGAGGTACCAATAGTGTTACCTTTAGACCTCTTATTCTTTTTCTTAGCCTTGGCTTTAGGGGCATTAGGAAAATGATGCAAACAATATGGAGGTTTAAATTTCAGAGTAGCTTCACCCATGTCAATGACAGCTCCCAATTGCCTCAATAATCCTCTTCCAAGTGTGATGCTCCCATTTCCTACACATTCAATGACATGATAATCAGTAGGTGTAAATACTCCCTTTATTTTAGTAACAACTCCTTGAGTAGTCCCAAAAGATAACTTGATTGAATTATCAGCTAGAGTTACAAAAGTTTCACTTTTTGAGAGTTCATATAAATTCAGGGAGTCATAAATCCTCTTAGGCATCAAGCAAAATTCAGATTTAATATCACAATGAGCATAGAAAATTGTCCCATCAATTGAAATTTTTAGTGAAGGAACCCATCCAGAAGGTTCGAATGGCATAGGGACACTTTCAAAAAGTTTAAAAGTTTCTTTAAAACTAGCCAACTCTGACTCAAGTGATTCTAGTCTTGAATGAATGTTCTCAAAAGCAGATTCTATTTTTTTATTTGAAGAGGCAGATGCTGCAATTAATTTTTTTATGGCATTGAAAGCTTGATCCCCATCATAACGAAGGAAATCTCCCCCAACTACAGCATCTAGAGCATATCTATAACAAAGAAGCAACCCAAAATAGAAACTACTAAGAAACAGACTCAAAGCCATTTTAGGTTCAGTTTTAACATAGGATTCAGAAATTCTAGACCAAGCATCACCAAAACTCTCCCCACTTCCTTGCTTAAAAGTGAAAACCTCTTCCTCAGGAGACATGATATTAGGAGCGGAACTAGACATGGCAACAAGCAAGTAACAACCGAAATAGTAAACTAGATGCAGGAATTTAATTTTTTTGGGTTTTTGATTTTTAACAGCAAGCAAAACAAAACTAAAACAAGACAAAAAACAAAGTAAAGAGATTGGAACTGAGAGACTCCCCTTTCCAATAGCCTCCAAGTCCCCGGCAACGGCGCCAGAAAACAGCTTGATGGCTACGTGTTGGTGAACCCCAAGAGGAAGGTTATGATGTAGACAGCAGAAGTTTTCCCTTGAATAATCTACCCAAGGTTATCAATCCAGTAGGACTTGACGATCTATCGGAAGGTTGTTGATGTTGACTCCCCCTGGCGCTAGGGAGCTTGCACCAACGTGGAATCTGCACAGACACAAACCAGAACTTTGCCCAACACGAAACAGAGAGGTTGTCAATCTCTCCGGTCTTGCAGAAACAAAGAGTTAAACGTATGGTGTGGAAAACAGCAGGAAAAACAGCAAGTAACAGGAAACAGATGATTGCAGCAGGTTGTGTAAACAGTATGAGGAAATTGGACCAGGGTCCACAGTTCACTAGTGGTGTCTCTCTCAGAACAGATAACTAGCATGTTGGGTAAACAAATTACAGCTGGGCAATTGACAAATAGAGAGGGCATAACAATGCAATACATGCCAAGATGTCTACTATGAAATCTAGTTGGGCATTACAACAAAGTACATAGACCGTTATTCCAACGCATCTATGCCTAAATAATCCACCTTCAAGGCAGCATCCGCATCCTGTTCAGTATTAAGTTGCTAACAACAGATTATTGCATGAAGTAAAGTGTGTAATGTAATCAATACAAGTGCCCTTGGACACTGCACCAATGTTTTATCCCTAGTAGCAAACACATCTACCATCTTAGACCTTTCTGTCACTGATCCAGATATCTAGAGACTGAACCCACTATCGAGCATAAATACCCCCTCTTGGAGTCACAAGCATCTACTTGGCCAAAGCATCTACTAGCAACGGAGAGCATGCAAGATCAAGAGCACATAGATAAACAACTTGAATAAACATGGTATCAATATTCATCGGATCCCAGCAAACACAACATCTAGCATTACAATAAGATGATCTTGATCATGTTAGGCAGCTCACAAGATCTAAACATGGAGGCACAAGGTAGAGAGACAACCATCTAGCTACTGCTATGGACCCGTAGTCCAGGGGTGGACTACTCACGCATCACTCCGGAGGCAGGCATGGTGATGTAGAGCCCTCCGGTGATGATCTCCCCTCCGGCAGGGTGCCGGGAAGAGCTTCAGAACTCCTCCGATCTGAGATTGACGATGACGGCCGCGACGGAACTTTTCGTGGAATATGATCGACCGTAATAGGGTTTTCGCGTCGCGGAGAATATATAGGCGAAGAGGCGGCGTCGGTGGCCGAGGGGGGCCACCACGCCATAGGGGGGCGCGGGCCCACCCTGGGCCGCGCCCTAGTGTGGCGTGGCCCCCTGGTGGGTCTGCTCCGACTCCCCTTTGGACTCCGTGATCTCCTCGTGATATTATTGACGATGTCTTTTGTTTCGTCCAATTCCGAGAATATTTCCTTAATAGATTTTCTGAAACCAAAAACAGCAGAAAACAGGGAACTGGCACTGTGGCATCTTGTTAATAGGTTAGTCCCAGAAAATGCATAAAAATGATATAAAGTGTAGCCAAAACATGTAGCAATTGATATAATAACAGCATGGAACATCAAAAATTATAGATACGTTTGAGACGTATCAGCCGTCATCGTCAATCTCAGATCGGAGGAGTTCTGAAACTCTTCCCGGCACCCTGCCGGAGGGGAGATCATCACCGGAGGGCTCTACATCATCATGCCTGCCTCCGGAGTGATGCGTGAGTAGTCCACCCCTGGACTACAGGTCCATAGCCGTAGCTAGATGGTTGTCTCTCTACCTTGTGCCTCCATGTTTAGATCTTGTGAGCTGCCTAACATGATCAAGATCATCTTATTGTAATGCTAGATGTTGTGTTTGCTGGGATCCGATGAATATTGATACCATGTTTATTCAAGTTGTTTATCTATGTGCTCTTGATCTTGCATGCTCTCCGTTGCTAGTAGATTCTTGGCCAAGTAGATGCTTGTGACTCCAAGAGGGGGTATTTATGCTCGATGGTGGGTTCAGTCTCTAGATATCTGGGTCAGTGACAGAAAGGTCTAAGATGGTAGATGTGCTGTTGCTACTAGGGACAAAACATTGGTGCGTGTCCAAGGGCACTTGTATTGATTACATTACACACTTTACTTCATGCAATAATCTGTTGTTAGCAACTTAATACTGAACAGGATGCGGATGCTGCCTTGAAGGTGGATTATTTAGGCATAGATGCGGTTGGAATAACGGTCTATGTACTTTGTTGTAATGCCCAACTAGATTTCATAGTAGACATCTTGGCATGTATTGCATTGTTATGCCCTCTCTATTTGTCAATTGCCCGGCTGTAATTTGTTTACCCAACATGCTAGTTATCTGTTCTGAGAGAGACACCACTAGTGAACTGTGGACCCTGGTCCAATTTCCTCATACTGTTTACACAACCTGCTGCAATCATCTGTTTCCTGTTACTTGCCGTTTTTCCTGCTGTTTTCCACACCATACGTTTAACTCTTTGTTTCTGCAAGACCGGAGAGATTGACAACCTCTTTGTTTCGTGTTGGGCAAAGTTCTGGTTTGTGTCTGTGCAGATTCCACGTTGGTGCAAGCTCCCTAGCGCCAGGGGGAGTCAACATCAACAACTTTCCGATAGATCGTCAAGTCCTACTGGATTGATAACCTTGGGTAGATTATTCAAGGGAAAACTTCTGCTGTCTACATCATAACCTTCCTCTTGGGGTTCACCAACACGTAGCCATCACCTTCCTGTGGGATGTCAAGGATCGCCGGTCTAGTGGCGCCAAATGCCTCGTGGCTTGGACTGATGTGTGCCGCCCCAAGTCCGAGGGCGGGCTGGGCATTCGATGCCTGGCCGTGAAGTACGAATGCCTCCAGCTCAAGCTCGTCCACCGTCTGCACTCTCAGGTTGCCGCGCCGTGGCCACGGTGGGCATGGAGCTCGCACTCTTGGCCGCGAGGTGGCGGGGCATCACTGGAAGCACCTGGTGGCGCTGACGCCGCTTTACCGCGGAATCTCGCGCGTTTCTGTCGGCGACGGCACGCGCGCCGCGTTCTGGTGGGATACCTGGCTTGGTGACCTGTCGCTGGGCGTGCGCTTCCCTGCTCTTTGCTCGCATGCCGTGTAGCCGGGCGCCACGGTCCGTGACGTCCTCCGTCCTGGCTTGCGGCAGGCCCTCGTGCCCAGACTCAACACTGCCGCCCAGCGTCAACTTGTCGTCCTGGAGGCCCTCCTGCAGGACGTGTCGCTCACGGACGCGATCGACTGCTGGGAACTGACACGGTGCAGCAAGAGGACCGGCGCTCTCGATGCCGGGGCGTTCTACAAGCTTCGCACTTGGGGCGGCGTCGACGCCCCATTCTTCTCCTTCGTCTGGGATAACTACGCACCATCCAAGGTGCAATTCTTTGCTTGGCGGCTCTCCAAAGCTAGAATCCAGTCTCGGGGGGCGCTGCTCCGCAAAAACATCCTCACCATCGCCGAGGCCGCCTGCCCCATCTGCGCCGCGCCCGTGGAGACTGCGAACCACATCTTCTTCGAGTGCAGCTTCGTGAAGAGGTTCAGGACCTCGATCGGGGCCTCTCTCCCCCCGGACGCCGACGTTCGGAACCTGCACGCCTACAGCCTGCCGTGTGCGGTCCCGGCTGCCACCGCCACGACGTTCACCCTCCTCTGCTGCTGGAGCGTGTGGAAGCACCGCAATGCGGTCGCCTTCCGCGACCAGCGCCCGAGCTTGCCTCTGCTGCGCAAAGCTTGCCGTGACGAAGCCCACCTGTGGAGCGCCCGGCTGCCCGCGCGACATGCCGCGGATGCGGACTCCTGGCTTACTTGCCTTGGTGAGAACGCCACGAACGCACCTGTGTAATGTTTTCCCTTGTAATTCTCCTCATGTAACTATCTGGCCTTTGGGCCACTTTTTATCGTAAATGAGAAAATTCAGGTGGGGTCTTTGACCCCCCGGTGACCATAAAAAAAAAAGCATAAGCAACGAGAAGGCTGAAATCTTGTTGTGTCGTATCGAGACCAGGTTGCTGGAGGCCCGAAGGAATTCACGTGATCAAGGGATCATCTACGTTCTCTGCTTCATCTTCTTCAAACCTAAATAATTCTTAGACAATCGGGTAGCTATATTGATAGCTCTTCGGGGTTCTCTTCGACAAAGTATACCCTCTCGTGTCTTAGCGCGGCCATGAGGTGTGCGGTTAGCTCCGGAGCGGCACACCGTCGCATGGAGCCTAGATGTGCGCGCATCTGAATGCTCCCACTGGCATGGATGACGCGCTCCAGCTGCCGCCGACATGTGGCCACATCACCACCCATTCTATGTCCCCTCCATCGATACATAACTGCTCTTGCCATGCACCTGCCCGCTCTAGTGAGGCAGTGTCCTCTGGTGCGGCCCTTGCTCTTTTGCAGTGTGGCGTGTACGATGATGGTCTTGTCGGCCCATGCGTGGTGGCGAGCCTCGGCGGGGGTCTCGCCCCTCCCCCCCACGGCTGCAGCAGGCAGAAGGCTCCCGAAGCCTGGCGGCAGGAATCTCACCCATCGCGCCAGTTGCAGTAGCACGAGGAGGAGGTGGAGGTCCCGCATCTCTCCCCCATCCCGCACCTGGCAGTAGCAGAGCCCCCCGCGAGGGTCTCACCCCTCACGCACACGGTGACAACAACAAGAGGCAGAGGTCCTGCGCATGATACAAAACATCGACGATGGACCTAGAACGGGGGCAACATTAGTGTTTGGGGAGGAGGTGGTGTGTGCCTGCTCGGGGATCAGGAAATGACGTGGCTCGCCATGGGGTACGAATTAGGTCGGGCTGGGGAACGTGGGTGCTCGTAAACCAGGATTTTTGTCCAAATCATAAGGCGGGCAACCCGTATCACGAGTCGTCCGTTTTTGCTATTGAACGGACAAGATTTGTTGTTGACCGACAAGTACCATACGAGTTGTTTTTTGAAACTGTACGGCAGAAGCTCTGCCTTTGCATTAAAGAAGGAGAAGAAAGAACCATACAATCATGCCAATAAAATCGATCAACAACCTGATCGATTGGCAACCCCACAGACAAACACACTCACTTACAAAAATTAAGAAAACAGTCGACCTACCCCAGGCGTAGGGCACTCCTGTAAGTACTAAGCTCGTGCTTTGTCAACGCAACCACAGCCGAGTGGCTTGAGTGAACTCTTTGGAAGATGCGTTTGTTGCGTTCATTCCAGATATTCCAGGTTATATAGAAAGCGGTGGTGGTTTCGCTGTCGGTTCCTTGTCTGAACATGTTAGTCAGATTCATCCACCACTCGTTCAGGCTGATCGATCCCAAGGCAATCTGCACCAATCTTGGCTTCTGAACCATGAAGCTGTGCCAAACCTGCTTGGAGAAACTCATATTCAGGTGCTCCGTGCTCGTCGCTGGGAGAAAAACGAGGAAGAAGGTAGTCGCGTGAGGAGAAGAATCGCCTTTGTAGGTTTCTTTATCAACGGCGTGACGCGTTACTGCCAGTTTTCTGTTGAATTGTTAAATCGGTGATGAATAGGGGTTGACGTGCATGTGTTTGCATGGTTTGAGATTTTACAAGTGGGTCGTGTGATTGACCGGGCGGACAAATGAGGGGTGGTGAGGTCGTGTCCGCGGATATATCAGACATGTCCGCAGATATATAGGTAGTCATATTTGCCGAGAGGTGTTCTAACTAGAGGCGGCCAAGAGGTTACCCACAGATAAAAAACGATTTGGTTCTAGGGGTCTTTAATTTGGATAAAGAAGAGACTGGAGACGATGCGCTGGAGTTTATGAGGTAGCACCTTCGGAATGGGCTTAGCGAAGCTGTGCAGTGCTCTAGCAGACACAATATTGATGCCCATTCGTCAACTGAATATTAGCATAATGGCATGGTGGCAATGGTTTTCTCAGAATTCAGAACACATCCACAAGACCTTTCATAATCCTCTAATGCAGTCGACAAATATAAAACTGGAAAGAACACATCTCGAAGCACGGTCTGAACGGCTTGGACTTCAGATGATATCTAACAATGTTTCCGAGTGATGAGTGTAGCACTGCATTATACACGGCCTACGTTTTTTTTTAATCTCGACCCCGGAAACCTTATTGCCTTACTCTAATTTGTGATCCTGGCCTGGTTACAGCACAAAAAGGCAACCTGCCTTCCAAATAGATAAACTCACCAAATCATCCATCCACAGAATTAAGCAATAACCCAACAAGTCACGAAGGTGGAAATTTCATAACTCAGAGCAAGAGCAACATAGTAAAGTACCTTGACAAAATAAGAGCATTAAGTCACGAAGCCACAAGTCATTTATTCTCCAAGATTCATAGAATGACAAAATAAGAGTAAATTTTTTCGCAGGGTTCTAGCTAAATCCTACACACTTTATTCTGCAACAAGTAACTTGATACGTCCAATCGGCAAAAATACCACAAACTAGAGCAGCTATCTATCACCATACCCTGATCAGAAAAGAAAATGGAACGTTTTTCTTGGCTTGGTGGTGAACCCTCAATTGGCGCTTACGCCGGTGGAGTCCACAAAGCCGGGGTGCAAGGACTCTTGATCCTCGGTTTTTGTCGGTGGCTGCTTTTGGAGCAGTTGGACACACTCGTTCATTTTTGCGGACAACATGTCCGGCGAACGAATCATCGCTTCCATAAGCTTAGTATCTAGCTCCAGCAATAGCTCTAGTAACATTCCAGTGATTTTACTGGCAAGATGAGGCTGCAACAGACAGTGCATACTGAGTTAACGCAAAACCTCCCCAATAATTTTGAAATAAACAAAATCTATATCAAATAAGGGACTAAATTAGATGAGGAATTACATAATATCTCTCGACCAGTGGGTATATTCTATTCCCCAGCATATTCTTTTGCTGCTCAGGTGGAGCAGCGGCCAGCAAGTTGATGAAAGGATCATCCGAAACAGGCTCACTGTGATGGATGGCAAGACCATTGGTCATCACATCAGCTGGGATGTACTTTGCATGACCGAATTGCTTCATAAACAAGTACAAAAAGTAGCAAGTTAAACTCTCTAGAACGGAAGAATTTAAACATAAATGCTACATCAAAATATGCCGCAATATATTTGTGTCCCGCAATTTATATTTTTGCTGAATTTTATGGTTATATAGTAATATAAATCATTGGTCAAGTGGAGTTTTTAAGACTATTCCACTGTCCCAAAAGCTTTGTAGTAAGATTAGTAGACCATAGTGCAACATTCTTTTTCTCAAAAGAAAAAAAAGTTCAGCATTCAATTGTACTCCCTCCGTTTTCTAAATATAAGATGTTTTGGTAGCTCAAATCGAACTGACAAAACTTGTTATATTTAGGAACAGAGGTAGTAGATATCAACAATATGAAGTTATAAATCATACCTGTCGGGACATAGACATGAAATCTTTAGCTGTCTGTGGGTGTGACACATAGTTCACAGGGTGGGGAAAGGTCATCATGTTGCCAGTCATCCGTCCCCTGTTGTTTCTGTATTGCCTTGGGGTATTCGGCATCTGTGCAGAAAATAAAAAAGATTTAGAAAGATTTGAAATTCGAAGCAATGTAATTTGAGGACATCAAGGCAATGACATACGAGTGGTGCATGCATCTGTTGGATACTATGTGGTGAAGGGAACACATTTTGCCTCCATTCTTGGCCGATTCCCATGGGTGGATACATAAACCCTTGTCTTGAAGGACCTTGAGGGAAGTGCGTGCTAGGATGGGCAAAATACACATGAGGATACCCTGTGGGGATGACAGGGCTTGCAGCTCTTGGCATCGTAGCAAATTCAGCAAAACGTTGCTGCAGTCTAGCTTTTCTGTCCTCTTTCCTTTGAGCAATAGCAACATACAATGGTTTGCCGTAAAACATAACACCTGTTTATTCCAAACAAAGTGACACACTTTAAGTATCGTGATATCAACATGTTACTCGCGCCAGTCCACACAGTAAGTGACGTTTTAGGCATATCTTAAGAAAAGATTATGAAAACGAGTATCAATATTATTCTAAAAAATAAGACTGAAAACTTGAAAAATCATATGTATCCAAAATATATTTACTATATTATTAGTTTTGATGGTTTTATGCATATATATGTTAAGGCTAATGTCAAAGCTAATACTTGAAGACCGTTCAGTATCCAAAACGTCACTTATCTCATGAACTGGAGAAAATTATAGTTTAGTGAAATTTAACAGAGGATTACCACGCATGTTGCCTACGGCACACTTTGCTTCATCGGGTGTGCTATAACATACAAATCCAAATCCCTTGCTAATTCCCTTGTCATCACGCATAATCTTTACTGATGTAATGTTTCCAAATTCATCAAAACGTTCGCGGAGAGTGTCATCATCAACTTTATCACTAATATTTTTGATATGGACATTTAAACCCTGTAAAAATAAATACAAATTTGTAAATGGAAATGTGGATGCATATAAGTGAATATACAGGATGGAACATAGGAGTACATATAACAAAGAGAAGAAAGAAACTTGCATTGCTCTTAGTGATTATTTCATTTCGCTTCTCCTCATGTAAGTGCTGCAAATACTGCTTTCTTTCAGCCTTTTTCTGAGCCCTTGCCACATACAAATTTTTTGATCCTAAAAATAAGAATTATAGTATTGTTAGATAAAACCCATGGATTAGTAAATATTTATTTGTAAATTGAAATGCATGTCAGTGATGTACTTACCAAGAGCCATTCCATTCATGGCCTCTTTTGCTTTCTTGGCACTTTCAGGGGTTTTGAAGCTGACAAACCCAAAACCCTTAGACGTCCCATCATCTCTCTTCATTATTTTCACACTAATTATCGGGCCAAACTGAGAGAACTTCAACTTAATAAGTTCTTCTGTCATGTCATCATCTAGATTCTTCATGTACAAGTTAGTATATTTGTCATCATTATTGGCAGACCGTTCACTCTTCTTGACAAAATGAGCAACATGCCTACACAAATCGATCACTGTCAAACAACAGTGTAAGATAAAATCATTATAACAAGTGATGTTGTAGTATATATAGATATCAACTTACAGTTGCCTGCCCTCAAAGTAACAGTTGTTAAGATTCTCTATTGCTATGTCTGCTGCTTCTTGCGCTGCAAACTGAACAAATCCGTAGCCTCGACTTGTCCCATCCTCATTTCTAGCAACTTTACAAGATGATATCTCTCCAAACTTGGAGAACAGTTCTTGAAGAATTACATTGTCAATATGATCACTAAAGTTCTGCAAATTAAGACCATCGAATTAGTACTTACATATGGCAATGCATTATCAGAAATGTTAACATGAAGTGATGAAATTTCTCTTTTTACCTTAACAAACACATTTCCAACACCACTTCTTCTCGCATCAGGATCTCGATTCGACCACATTACTCTGATTGGCTTGTCCAAAATAAAGCTATGATTCATCTTATCTAAAGCAGCCATGGCTGTCAAGTTTTAGCAGACATGTTAATTATTTTAGTCATTGACTCACCATAAACAACAGTTAGTTAGTGCATAGGGTACTAAGTTGAATAACAAAATCAGTAAGAAAATGAGGAAACATACAACGAAACACAGGAAACTACAGAAGTCAGAAGGTACTTCCATGAACTTGGTTGAGAAGGAGTTGGATTAAACATACATTCATTGATGTTGATACCTTTAATACGTTTAAAAAAGCTACTATGCAATGATCTTAGGCAAACTGAAGAGAGTCCCAACAAGAGTCAATGTCAAATTGACCACGTCCCCATGGAAAAGTCTTTAATCAAGACGGAAAAGAATGAAAATTTGCAATTACAAAATATAGTGTTGTTAGCAGTATAAATATGATCAGCATGGAGTCGAAGTTTTCCTACATACAATCATTTATACACATTTTACCAACATAAATATACTTTGATTTTGGGTACCTATATTATGTCGCCCATATCATATTATATATCACCATATATCTTACTATAAGAAAAACACTCCTAAAAACATTATGGTACATGTAAGGAGGTAAAGTAAACAATTAAATTTGGTCTTCTTTTTATAATAATGGCACAAGATGACATAAAAAGATATCATAATCCAGAAGAGTTATATTTTTCTACACGAACTCTCTCTCTCTCTCTCTCTCTCTCTCTCTCTCTCACACACACACACACACACACACACACACATGATGTTTTTTTTGTTTTGAAGAATGCAAGTATTTTCTATTTAAAATATTATTAAACAAGTAAATTGCAGGCCACATACATGCAAAAAATTAACCAACCAACCGCCTGTGTTCATTATGTGGGTGCACAAATTCCATGGTGAACAACACAAACCATATCCAATTACATAAGGGGTGATGGCTATCACACCAAAAGTGGCACCATCCCATAGCAACAGCCTACTAGAACACAAGGGAAAATGCAATGGCAATGACACACATAGCTGTTACAAAATACAACGCAGAAGTGTTTCACATGATCAAGTACACATAATTTGATCAATCTAACAACGAAATAATACGATTGCATTCAAAACATGATTACAAGACACCATTAATTAAAATCACACCAAAGGATCACACTCCACGCAAAAAGAGATACACCAACCGATCAACGGATCATGCTTGCCGAGAGTTCTATACATGACCATGCTCTCTCTTACTCTCCATTCACGCACAACGCACAAAATTCATATATGGTAAGAAACGAAAGGTGCGTGTTTTTTCCTATATAAAAGATTAATCTATTAAATTTTGTTTAGCGTTGACCTTGTTTTCGTTTTCACATTGTTTCCACTTTGGTTTTTTGATTTGCCTTTTTGTTCGAGAGAAAAATCCATTAAATTTCAGGCCGCATACACACTTAAAATTAACCAAACCAACTGCCTGGTCATTATGTGGGTGCACAAATTGGATGCCCAGACTATACCCAAATTGGTGATGGCCATCACATCAAAAGTGGCATCGTGCTACTGCAACAACCCTAACAATAGAAGCATACAACGAGGATGCGATGACAATGACACACAGATGGCCATGCAGTTCTGTTTCACATGATTAAATAAACTCTCTGATAAATCAAACAAGACTTGCCGTCAAAACTTATACGGAATATATGATTAATTTCTCCTTATTGATGGAGGACAAAACATGTCTCTCCATGTAAAACCAATCTATGTATGAAACCCTAAAACTATCGAGCGGATCGATTTGGAACACGACGACATACGTACGTCGTACAAGTAAAGTAGAATTAGAAGAAAGGATCAGATGGATCGAGGGTGTCGTACCGTCTGCCTGGGATAAGTAGTTGACGTATCCGTATCTCAGGGAGCTGCTGGTGGCGTTGTCACGGCATACGCGCACGGAGGTGACGGCGCCGACGGTGCTGAAGGCGTTGTAGAGGTGCTCGTCCTGCGCGTTCTCGTGCAGATCGCCCACGTAGAGCGCGGGCACCGTGGCGTTCACCGTCCCCGCCGCCGCGGCCGCAGCTGGTGGCGCCTGATCCTCGCTCTCCACCGCCGCCGCCGCCAAGGGCTCCTCCCTGCCGGGCATCTCCTCCGCCTCCGGCGCCGCCATGACCGATGGACGACCGGGCGGGGCTAGGGGTCTCTGACCTGCGCCTGTCCTAGGACAATGTTGCTGGGATCGAGCTAGGGACGATCCGGCGACAAACAAGGAAAGAAACGCGAGGGGAGAGGAGACGCCTCCCTATTTTGTGTGGCGAGGGCCGAGGGGCCAGCGACGGCTGCGCGTGCGTTGCGGCGCGCGCGAGCCGGAAACCGCCCACCCGTGGGCCACCCGCCTCTCTCTCGCATGAACCCGACTAGAACTCCCACACCCGTCCCCTCTGCGCGCTGGGCCCCGGCTGTCGGCGTCGGTGGCCTCTCCTGTTCGGCTGTTCGGTTCGCCCAAGCCTACCAGCGTGCCCGCTCGTCGCTACGGGGTGAAATTACCGGCCTGTCATCGACACGGCTCCGGCGCCCAGGGGCAGAATCGTCCACCCACCGCCCGAGAGTATTTGACCTCTCCCTCGCCGTTTCGTGTCGGCGAGTCCTCCTCCTCCTCTTTTCCTCCTGCTCATCCCCGGCCCGGCCACCAACCTTCCGCCCTCCCCGATCCCGGATCCGGGCCGGCAGATCCCAATCCGGAGGGCGATGGCGTCCACCGCGGCGAGGCGGCTGCGGGAGCTGCAGGCGCAGCCGGGGAACAAGACGTGCGTCGACTGCGCCCAGCGGAACCCGCAGTGGGCCAGCGTCTCCTACGGCGTCTTCATGTGCCTCGAGTGCTCCGGCAAGCACCGGGGCCTCGGCGTGCACATCAGCTTCGTCCGCTCCGTCACCATGGACTCCTGGACCGAGCCGCAGCTCCGCAAGATGGAGGCCGGCGGCAACGACCGCCTCAACGCCTTCCTCGCCGCGCGGGGCGTGCCCAAGGAGACGCCACACGTCCCCAAGTACAACTCAAACGCCGCCGCGGCGTACCGCGACCGCGTCGTCGCGCTCGCCGAGGGGCGCGCGTGGACTGACCCGCCCGTCGTTAGGGAGACGCCCGGATCTGGCGCGCCCGCCCCCGCCAGGAGGCCGCCCCTGCCTTCGGGCGGAGGAGGCGGCGGTGGCGGTGGGTGGGACGACTGGGACGACGAGGCCCGCCCGGATATGAGGCGGAACCAGTCGGCGGGGTCGTTCGCCTCCGCCGGAGCCAACTCGGGGAGGCAGCCCACGAGGTCCAAGTCCAACCAGGACATGTACACCAAGCAGGAGCTGGAGGCGTCGGCGGCCAGCAAGGAGGATTTTTTCGCTAGGAGGATGGCGGAGAACGAGTCCAAGCCTCAGGGGATCCCTCCCTCCCAGGGCGGCAAGTACGTCGGGTTTGGATCAACCCCGCCGCCGTCGGCCAATAGGAACAACGGGTCTGCCCAGGGCGATGTCATGCAGGTCGTCTCCCAGGTAAACAATCATCTCCTATGTATGTTACTCTAATTTGTCTAGTATCATAGTTTCATGGCTGCAATCAACAGATATGCAAAACATTTCCCCAATAGCCGCAATAGTATTGGAGTACTACTGATTTTGAAATAGGAAAACCTGCTAATACTATAAAGTTGGTTTCTTTAGATCTGTTAGCTAAGTTTTGTGAAGGGTCCTATGTGGTCATGAACGGCTATGTCGTGACCATTTCCGATTATGATCACATACTGTTCCCATTGGAGTTCTGAGACACCTATCTTATAATTCACTCTCTTATGCCATGGATTGCGTGAAGTTCCCGAGGCCTTCATTAAGATACATCACCTTTTGAAGCCTGATCCTGATTATCGACCAGATCTTGTACAAACTTAAATATGGTTACTGTAACCAAGCAGCGCTCCTTAAAATTATATTAGCAACGAACATCTGCTATCATCATTGGTTGGTTACTCCAGTTTTATATTGTGTGTTTGGTGCCAAGCTTGATATGTCATACGTGAGTCATGTTTAGCTTGTCAGTTGGGGTCATGATAGAATTGGACCTTCCTCGATTTCAATTCTCAACTAATGAATGTCTGTTGGCATTTTATCTTTTCAGGGATTAGGACGCCTTTCACTAGTTGCAGCATCTGCTGCTAGTGTTGTCCAAGTTGGCACAAAAGAGATCCAGTCAAAGGTATTTTGGTTCTTGAATGTTTTGCCTTATTTGTAATATGCCTAGTCTAAATGATCTTGAATCATTAGCCTGATTTGTAATATGCAAAAGGTACCGAGTATAATTTATCATGGAACTTGGGTTGTTCTTTGTTCACTGTGCTCACCCTAGTGTTATGGTTAAACTTATTGTAATAACTAATAAGACGTTTCAGATTTCACTGAACTCACCTGAATACTGATATGATAGGGAACTGTGCTCTTTTTGGAGCATTTTTAACTCAATTATATTATTCACTTCTCATATTTATTAGCACTGCACCTGAACTTCAATAACTTTTCTTGCTCATAGTTCATACTTCAAACTTCCTTCAGTGACTAGACTTCGACTGAACATTCCTTGCCACATTCATATCTCAATGGGCAACAATATTGCTAGGTGGAGCATGCCAAAATTTGGATAATTTGTTAGGAACCTTGTGTTACATTGTTATTTGTCTTGAGAAACTGTGCTTGTCTGGAATGCAGATGAGCGAAGGGGGCTATGATCAGAAGTTGAATGAAACCGTGAATGTTGTTACCAATAAAACTGCAGAGATTGGAAGTAGAACCTGGGGATTATGAAAGGAGTGATGGCATTGGCCTCACAAAAGGTGGAGGAGTATGCCAAGGAAGGAGGAGTGGGTGGTGGTTGGGGAGATGATTGGCAACAAAGGCAGCAGAACAGCAACGAGCCCTACCGCAGGTATGAGAATGAGACCAGCAACGGTGGGAATAGCTGGAATTCTCCTCAAGATCCTCGAAGAATCAGAATTCCAGTTCTTGGGATGATTGGGATGAGCAAGACAAGAAGGCCGAGCCTGCGAAACCAAGCCAGAGCAGCGACTCGTGGGCTGGCTGGGATGATGGGAAGGATGACGGTTTTGACAGTTACAACAATCACAGCCCTGCCAACAAGGGGAGCAACCAGAATGGAACCTCTGGGGGGTCGTATTGGGCCGACGGTGGCTTCCGCTGATGTTGGTATCATTGTGAGAGCTATATGTACTTGCAGAGTTGTTTTATTCCAGAAAATGTGAGCGGTGGTTATTATTCAGATACCGAAATGTGGGGGTAAAAGGGTTTGATTTTTTGTAAGTTGTCTACAGATGTTATGTCTAGCGGCATGTTCCTATGGTAAGTCACATTTGAAACTGCCATCCCAGATACTGAGAAATGTCGAATTGAAATTGTAATCTACATACAGATGCTTCCTTCAAGATTCTTTATTCCTCGTACTGTTTTTGTCGTAGTTGCTAGTCTGGCAAGTGGCGGTGGCACTGGCACATGTACGGTCAATTCCGCTGTATTATATATGTGACCTGGTTGCCGTTGCTTTTCTTGGCGCCGATCCACCAACTTAAAAAGACACTGATATTAAATTGATGCACTAGCCAATTATTCTAAAAGTCCGAACTGATAGGAAAGACTATAATTTATTTTTTAACACTACTCCTTACGTCTAGGCTGGACAATCGGTAAGACTTTAGACGTGGAGTAGATGGGAGGCCGCAACTATTTTCTATACTACTATTAAAATAGCAAACATATGCCGGATACATTAAATCGTACGCGTCCAATTACTTCAATAAAAGCTCCAAGTCTACCCGCCGTTTGCCCCGGTCTGCCCCGACGCGTTGCGCTCGTTCGTTGGATGGCTTTTGCACAGGGTAAAAAGCATCGGTGTTTCACCTGGCACCGTCGGATGCTGTAATTGTTTTTGTTACTTCTCTCCCGTGGGGGCACAGGCGATGACATCTGGGACCCGTTTCCTCTGGGCCCCGGTCATCAGCCGCGTGCGTGTCTATGCTGCACGTCCGAGAGTCTTCACCACGCGAAGGGGTGAGACAAAACTGGCGGCCGCGGTGAAACCCTAACACCAATCCCCGCTCGTCCTCCCCCAATCCCCGCTCGTCTCTCAGCCGCCTCTCTCAGCCGCCGCCTGCTCCTCCCTCTCAGCTCTCAGCCACACCTGCCGTCGCCCCTCCCCTACTCTCTTTCCTTCTCGTCCGCCCCCCGCCCTGTGTGTGGCTCCACGCAGCGATTGGCGGCGCTTGAAGCCGTGTGGAGGAGGCAGGTGGAGGCTAGGACCGGTACAATGAGATGGTCGCGGGCGCGTCCCGGTCCGTGACGGCGCACAGGCGGCCGCACTTGGGCTGGACCTCGGTCGGCGCGGGCTGGGAGGCGGCGGCCGCGCTGGGAGGCGGTGGCCGAGCCAGGCAGGGCTGCGGCGGCTCGGACGACGGCAACCGCGGGCGCACAGCTCGACAGCGGCCCGGACGGCAGAGGCCGTGGGCGCTCGGCAAGGCCTCTTTCTTTGGCCATCGATTCGAGGTGAGGCCCTCCTTCCCGTGCATCATCTTTGGTCGTGCCTTCATGGTGCTCAGCTTCGAGCTGACCAGGATTAGCCGCTGCCGGTGAGAGCTTGAAGGAAGAGGACAAGGTAGAGATGGAGCAGAAGTGGGGAAGAAGAGGCAATTGAGAGAGGAAGGAAGAGGAGGTAGAGAGGGATCAGATGTACAGCTTTAACAGCAGAGGAGGAAGAAGGCAGATGAACGGGAAAAAGTCAGTGCCTCCATCGTCTCATCCCTCCCCTCCCCTCCTATCACATTAGTTTCCCTTGTGCTTACTTCTCAGGTTCTTACAAATGGATTAATTTTTCTTGCATCACACATGGTTTGATGAGATAAATGTCCCAATGTTTATAGGATTGTGCATTTTTTGTAGTCCTTCCGTTCAATTGCTGAATTCCAAGATTATGGTCAAGAGATTGCTGAATTATGCAGGCTAACCAGGGAAAACGCAACGCAATCAGCGGTGTGGTAGGAGCACACTGACACAATGACATGGAGGAGGAATTTGGAGAACAAGGGCCATGTACTTTCTTTTCCTCCACCCCTCGTTCTCTCCCACTTTTATGATGAGATGTTGTTTGCCTTGATTAGATTAGTATGTGACAGTCACGACGCTCTGGATTGTTGTTGCAGGTGGATTTGGTGACATGGGTTTGACAAAGCCTGCGAGGTCCTAGATCGCAGCCGGAGAAAACAGAGAATAGCAGAGGACATGCGCAGGTTGCAGCCATCAACAAAAATCCTAACGCTGTTATTACTCTTTATGCAAGTTCAGATATGTTTTTGATTCTCAGTTCACAAACTGTTCTATTAGACAGGGTGGAAGCCTGTCGATTCAGTGATTATTGATTTAAATGTATTTTTTCTGTTGGTAGTTTGTTCATGATTTCCTGCATAAATACAAATGATTATATGATGATCTGATTGGTTTTTGGGAACTGGTGTAGGGTTTGATCAAATTGGAAGGATGAGAAAGCATTGTTACCATTGGCTTCCTCTCCGGCATGGCCTCCTTCACCTGTCTCCATTCTCACGTATATCTCTCTCGCTCTCTTTCTTTAGAAGTTTGCTCCCCGTCAGTGTTTATTTGACATTCTTTTCTTGGCATGTTGATTTGTTCAGAGCAAGGGAGCTGTCTCGCCTCAGATTCCAAGCTGCAGCAACAACAACCGGCCCCGACGAGGATGGAGAGTAGGTCAGTGTCCAGGGACGAGTCATCTTCTCCTTCCGTTATTTACTTCTACCTCAAATTGAGTTGACATAGAGAAATGCAGGGAAAAGTAAGTTCCTATTTGGATTTTTGGTCTACCAGTGATATGTGAGAATTGCAGTGACATACCTATTCACGTTTCATTTGCCGTGTGAACTAAACTGAGGGAGAAACCATAGAAAAAAACATGTTGTTTATGAATATAATTTGGCTGCTATGGTTCAACTTGCTCAGTAGTTACTGTTGTCCCGCATAGATTTACATTTCAACTTACTTTGTTTGGTGGCTCAAAGTAGATTTACAGTCCTTGCTGATTATTAGTGTTGTAGATTATTTATCTGACATGGTTTTGGCTGAGGAATTGGGCAAAATTAATTTGGTGTTGTCAATTTGATTTCGTACAAGATTGGAAGCTTGGGCTAATGCTAACATTTATCGTTTTAGATTTGGACCAGTCAATGATGCTGCGCTGCTTATGGATGAGATATATGCCCAGTTTGACATTGTATGTTCTGAACTTGAGTTTCATTGGCTTTAATATTTTATATAGTGAGCTTGAATTATGGTGCAGGATTTCAGTACAATATGTGAATGGACCAAGAATTGTGCATATAGATATTGATGCAAGTTGGTTACATTTTACTGATTGAACAACACCTGCCTCGTGTTTGAATAGAAAGAGGATGGCATACTTTGCATAAACCTGTGTAATATATCATTGTTTTATTTCTTGGTCAGCATTGATTTGTTCTCCATTCAAAGAAATTGATTGTTAAAAAAGGACAAGTAACCTTCTTATATTTCCTGATAATATTCAGATTCAGTAAAATAGTGGTTTGGTGTGTCGCATTCAATACTAGCTTAATAAGGATTAAGGTACAGAGCTTTGTGTGTTGTGCAAGAATAAAACCATTTGTTTGTCTTGCCAAGTTTCAGTAATATTTTTTGATTTTAAATTCCATTTATATGTTGGCAAGTCTCCATTTTCTCTCTCTAGGTTTGGTCTGTTTAATTCGTGCTCACCCTTCTGGATTTTGTCCTTTAATTTGTGCCACCTTTCTGCAGGAGGTGCAAGCAACAATTAAGAAGGAAATTCCTGGCAGAAGAGGATGCAGAGCTCGGAGTTTAAGCCACTCCTTTCTTCTTTCTGATGGCAGCCGAGGTGAGTAGGCGCCAGCCCTTTCCACCATGTTGTCCACAATAATCCAAGCAGGTTGTTTATGCTTTTGATATTTGGATTGAGCAGAGATGAAGATTCCACAAAAATCCAAGTAGGAGCTTGCTGGTTGAGACCTTCTTCCTCTCACTGGTTTATATACTCGGGTTTAGTTCCTAAAACTGATTATGGACAATGAGAGATATTCAGGGTCTCTTATATGCATTTATTGGGTATAGGATTTGCAAAGCTACTACTCTAGGCTAAAAGCATCTTTGGTTTATTTATTTCTCAACGGCAAATGTGTATCGCTGTGTTTCTGTACTATGCATAGCACACCAGATAGGATATAAGAAAATCACCGTCGTTACCTTTTTTATCCATATTACACTGTCTACAGCCTGATTATCATTTTTCTTTATTACAGAGAGGAACCCCAAGCTGGACGCTGCAAGATTCGATCATGGTCGAGGTGGGCTTCCAATCGATTGGCTTATCAGTTTCATCCGTTGATTTGGTCATGTTTTGCGTCTGTTTCATATTTAAGTATTTGACCATGCCGTGTTATTACTGCAGGTGTCGCTCTGTCCATGGTCACCGGGTCTGACAAAGAGGTGCCAACTCTCTCATAGTGTCTCCCTAGCTGTCATATTCGTCTCCATTTACAGGTGCAGAAATATGTTCTTATTACTTGGATTCTCTCCTATATTGTCCATTTCACTATATGGGTTCAGAAATTGATTTATGTTTGTGTAATGCACGTGCTTCATAAATAAAGGTTTTCCCATCAGTTTGTTTATAGGTTTATCCCCTTCTCTTCATGCTTCTGTGATTATTCACCATTTAGGTTATTAAATCTTCAATTAGTATGGTTTAGTTAATAATGGCTGTTACTGTACGTGTTTTATATTGCCACTGTACTGAATTGTTTCTTGCAGTTTGTATTGGCACAGTTTTACCGCCCTGATTAAGTTTAGACGAAGTCTTGAGCTAGAGAGTCGCTGGCTGTATTGTCACTCTTTGTCTACCCTAATTAAATAGTAACTGTTAGTTCATTTGGAGTAACGGTTATTGTAAACGAAAGCTGCTCCTATGACCAGCTTGTTCTTTTTCGTTCGTTTGAGAAAACACATGCTTGTTAAGACGATATAATGTGTTCATTCTTCTGTTTGTATTTAGTTGTAAGTTGTATCTGTTTAATTGGATTTTGTCATCAGGTGTGAGATATGTATGCTGATCAGCTGACTTTTTTTTTCATCGGGTTCAATTTAAAATGTAGATGTTCACCTGTATCAGGCTCCTCAGGCCCAAGTAGGAGATGCTAAGTAAGATGCTGTCGAGGTTTTGTGGATGTTGCTGACTCAAAGTGAGCTGATCCTCCTCCACTCGTTTCTTCTTCCATGCCTGCACAGCTCTAGCTATTTTTAGTTAACTCTGTCTCAATTTCTGTGGTGTAAAATGTTCTGAAACAATGTGCTACTATTTCTATTATTTAACTATGTTACTCTTTGACCAGGTTTACTAGGTTTTTATGGGTGAGCAATTCTTGAAGAACCAGCCATGCCCTGAAAATAGGTATAAAGATTTTTTCATTGATATATACTTTATTTTGGAATGATTTTCAATTATAGTGTCCTGTTGTGCTACATGTTTGGTGTTTCGCTTTAAGAAGAAACTATTTCTCAAGCAGAGAAATACAGTTATGTTACCCTTTTCCATTTTGCAGGCTTTGGTTTTCACCAATATCAAGATAAATAAGTTGCCTGGTATGGTAGCTTCATCTAATCCCTGTTTATTTATCATGCTACTTTTGATCGTTATTGCTGAAAATATTTCTCCATGAGAGGAAATTCAGTTATGTTGTTCCATTTCATACTTGCAGGCTTTTATTTTCATGTAGATAAGTATTTTAGCTGACATTAGGTTTTAAAAAGTATATTTTTCTATTATGCATTCGGTTTGAAAAGAGTATATCGCCCGACATCTATGTTTCTGCATGATTGTTTAGAAAAATGATTGTATGTTTGTGAGCAAAAATGATACTGAGTTGATTGAGGAGATTCAGATATAATAAAAAATGTAGTTTGTTTATTGAAAACCGCACAAAGTTGGCATATAAAGGGGACCATGTTTGAATGCTTGTACGTCCATGAAATAATTCTTATTTTTTGATGTGAAGTTAGCAATGATTGTTGAGTACCATGACAGTGAACAATTACAGAAAGTACCTGAGTTTGTTTTGGCAATTGTATCAGTCTTATTCGTCTAAGTCGTTTTCTTCAAACGAGCCTCGCTTTTGGCAATTGTATCAGTGACACAACGGTTGGTATCCATATGTGACCGAGTTTAGTCAAGTCCAAAAACCAAAACCTCTATCAAATCATAGTAAGCAAATCAAAGAAAGCCGTACGGCAACAATGTAGTACTTGCGTACGGCAGTTGCGCAGTCGCGCAACGGGAGCTCTGCTGTGCGCTCTCCGTCCTGGTTCAGCAGAAAGCGCCTCCGTAATCTCTGGCCACTTAGGGTTGCATGTGAATGTGGTAAAAAGATCTGGAGCACCATGAACACGGGCAACAACAACTGCATCTTGAAAAATTTCCACCATATAGCGACGGCCACCAGTGAACGAAGAAGGCAGTATGTTCTTTTTACCAACGGAGCTCCCGTCCTCTTGGTTAATCCTTCTCGTTATTGTTTCTTGCAGGTCGCTACGAAGGAGGAGGGCAAGCAGGGGTGGGAACCGCGCCCCGTACGCACAGCCGATACGTCTCTTCCTGCAGCCCAGCGACGCCGGCGAGCAAGACCTCGAGGTACGCAGACGACCAACACCCCGAGGCAGCGAGGCAGGTGTTCCTATTCGTGCTTCGCCTCCATCAGAGCAGAACTATGTCTTCTCCGTTCTTCCTTATGGCTGGCCCACACGAGCTTCTCCATCTGATTCCTCCCTCTCTAACTAAATTTTATTTTGCATCTAGGGTTTTGGTGTCCAGGAGATTCACCGGCAACAACAACGGCCATCATTGGTTTTCGTGGACTCCATGGATGTTGTAGGTGTGCTTATCCTACTCACCTCTCTTTCCCTCATTTCCTATTGTGTGTATTCTTTATTTTTCTCACCAACTTGAAATCTTTGGAAACTGATGCCTCACATAATTCAGTAACAAGTTTTATTGATTTATTTCAGGCTCTGGTTCGCATAATGATCTTGGGGCTGAAATCAGTAACAACCTTTGCACGCGAGGAGGCTCTCAGGCATCAGGATTTGGAAACTGATGGCTCTGGTTCCTGATGCATATAAATGCATACATGAACTTTGCACTTTAATTGCTTATATTTCAATCATATTTGCATCATATAAGGGTTATATCAATGTTTTATAATGATTTTTGGGAATATTCATTTATTTCCTATTTTTATGGAATTAACCCTGCACAGGCAGAAAACCCCGTTTTCTTATTTTAATGTTTCAGGGACCCAAACGTCAACGAAATCACCTGGAAATTTACGGGCGTCAATATTTGGAAGGAAGAAGACCTGTGGGCGAAGGAAGCGAGCAAACGGAGGCTCGAGGGCCAAACGAGGGGGGCCCACGCGACCTGGTACTGTAGCCGCGTGGGACCCACCCATTTGGGCCTCGTGGCTCCGTTGCCTTCGATCTTTTCTCCACCGACATCATATTGACCTAAAAATGCCTATAAAAAAGGTCCCCCGACGTTCTCTGGAAGAAGCGCCGCACAAACACAGAAACACCGAAACGGAGATCAGGAGCTGCAGATTGGAGGGGGAAAACTCCGGCGGGGCGCTGCCGGCGTGGTCTCCATCTTCTCCATCGACTTCTCCACCGTCTCCATGATGAAGAGGGAGTAGTCCACCTCTGAACTATGGGTTTGTGGAAGTAACTTATGTATCTCTCCTCTCTTGAGCTTCACTAATTAGCACCGTATGATCTCCTGAACATGATTACGGTCACCGTTGTAATACCTTTGTGGTGGATCTTTATGAGTTAATATATGTTTGAGATTGCAATGTTTGTTTCAGTTATGAGTATAGATGCATATTATGTACCCCGTTCTTGTCTACTTGTTTTGATCAAGCATGTTTATGAGAGCGTGTGTGGGGGAACGTGTGCATTAGTTGGAGTAACGGGGGGTGGCTAGTGTAGTGAACGTGAGAGAAAGTTCTGCGATCCACTTTGGTATCTTTACCTTACTTTGTTGCCTCACTAGGGATAAACTAAAATACCATGCTACCGGGGATGTGGGCGTGACCATTGCCACTACTCCATGACTAGATCTAGCATGTTCTTATTTTCACTTCATATCATGATACTTAATGCTATACTCTGAGTTGTCTTAATTACTGAGGTGTTATGATTTAGTTCGCATCTTGGTGGAGTATAAGAGAGGTTAATAACCAAAAGATCTCTATGTTAGGACGTGATGCCCATATATCTAAGTAACTTGTTATCAAACCCTGTGTTGCAGTCTCATATGTTAACTGTGTGTGTTCCATTGTCTACCACTTTATAAAGAGAGAGTGCATTTGTGAAACCATGAACCCCAGTCCATTTTTAATCATAAGAAACACCTTTCCAACACCATATACCACTTTTCTATTTTCAGCCATCATTAAATCCGAAAATACAAAAATACTTTTCATCTTGCATACATCATTCAAAAACCCAAAAATATCATTTACCATTGCATCCACCATCATTGCATATTTATTTCTTGTTTGCATTGCATAACTATCCTGATATCATTCTTACACCTTGTGCTTGACAACCACAGGTGAGGTTGAGGACCAAAACATCTAACCTTGTTTTGTAGGTAACCAAAAGAAGGATAAGAAGATAAATCTACCACTTCAGATTCCCCGAGAGTTCGATATTAAACCCTCGAGTTACCCCTCGTGGGGAAAACTGTCTTCCACTTACTATACACTCTGCACTTGGAGTCTCAACCTAATCCCGTTTACTTTTGCAGGTATCAAGGCCTTGCTCTTCGGGACCATCAAGACGTTTTCTGGCGCCGTTGCCGGGAATCGTAGCTGAGAGATTTATCCAAGGGTGTGTGATGGCTACGTGTTGGTGAACCCCAAGAGGAAGGTTATGATGTAGACAGCAGAAGTTTTCCCTTGAATAATCTTTCCAAGGTTATCAATCCAGTAGGACTTGACGATCTATCGGAAGGTTG
This sequence comes from Poa pratensis, assembly GCA_947311845.1. Taxonomy (NCBI): domain Eukaryota; kingdom Viridiplantae; phylum Streptophyta; class Magnoliopsida; order Poales; family Poaceae; genus Poa; species Poa pratensis. The sequence goes on from CAMZMU010000045.1 coordinate 44,269,855, forward strand.
TTGATGTTGACTCCCCCTGGCGCTAGGGAGCTTGCACCAACGTGGAATCTGCACAGGCACAAACCAGAACTTTGCCCAACACGAAACAGAGAGGTTGTCAATCTCTCCGGTCTTGCAGAAACAAAGGGTTAAACGTATGGTGTGGAAAACAGCAGGAAACACAGCAAGTAACAAGAAACAGATGATTGCAGCAGGTTGTGTAAACAGTATGAGGAAATTGGACCATGGTCCACAGTTCACTAGTGGTGTCTCTCAGAACAGATAACTAGCATGTTGGGTAAACAAATTACAGCTGGGCAATTGACAAATAGAGAGGGCATAACAATGCAATACATGCCAAGATGTCTACTATGAAATCTAGTTGGGCATTACAACAAAGTACATAGACCGTTATTCCAACCGCATCTATGCCTAAATAATCCACCTTCAAGGCAGCATCCGCATCCTGTTCAGTATTAAGTTGCTAACAACAGATTATTGCATGAAGTAAAGTGTGTAATGTAATCAATACAAGTGCCCTTGGACACTGCACCAATGTTTTATCCCTAGTAGCAACAGCACATCTACCATCTTAGACCTTTCTGTCACTGATCCAGATATCTAGAGACTGAACCCACTATCGAGCATAAATACCCCCTCTTGGAGTCACAAGCATCTACTTGGCCAAAGCATCTACTAGCAACGGAGAGCATGCAAGATCAAGAGCACATAGATAAACAACTTGAATAAACATGGTATCAATATTCATCGGATCCCAGCAAACACAACATCTAGCATTACAATAAGATGATCTTGACCATGTTAGGCAGCTCACAAGATCTAAACATGGAAGCACAAGGTAGAGAGACAACCATCTAGCTACTGCTATGGATCCGTAGTCCAGGGGTGACTACTCACGCATCACTCCGGAGGCAGGCATGGTGATGTAGAGCCCTCCGGTGATGATCTCCCCTCCGGCAGGGCGCCGAGAAGAGCTTCAGAACTCCTCCGATCTGAGATTGACGATGACGGCCGCGACGGAACTTTTCGTGGAATATGATCGACCGTAATAGGGTTTTCGCGTCGCGGAGAATATATAGGCGAAGAGGCGGCGTCGGTGGCCGAGGGGGGCCACCACGCCATAGGGGGGCGCGGGCCCACCCTGGGCCACGCCCTAGTGTGGCGTGGCCCCCTGGTGGGTCTGCTCCGACTCCCCTTTGGACTCCGTGATCTCCTCGTGATATTATTGACGATGTCTTTTGTTTCGTCCAATTCCGAGAATATTTCCTTAATAGATTTTCTGAAACCAAAATAGCAGAAAACAGGGAACTAGCACTGTGGCATCTTGTTAATAGGTTAGTCCCAGAAAATGCATAAAAATGATATAAAGTGTAGCCAAAACATATAGCAATTGATATAATATCAGCATGGAACATCAAAAATTATAGATACGTTTGAGACGTATCAGTGTGCATCATCGCATTCATCTCACAACAAAGTCAACGTCACCAACTTGTGCTAACACCTAAGCTTGGGGAGGTTGCACCTACGTGAGCACCATCTTATCCATCTTTACTTACAAAGCAATTTATTTGTTTTGTTAGTGTCATTGCATATCATATCATATTTATTTCAGTTTTGCATAAAAAATTAAAAATACCAAAAAAAACTTGCTAAAATGGGAGAAAGAACTAAGTTGTGTGACTACACAAACACTCCTAATGATCAATTTATCACGAGAGCTATTGCCACACCTAAGATAAATGCTGAGAGTTATGAAGTAAGTCCTAGTTTGTTGAACTTGATAACTAGGGAACAATTTGGTGGTAGTGCTATGGAGGATGCCTCTATGCATCTTCATGACTTTGTTGAAATATGTGACATGCAAAAGTTTAAAAATGTGGAAAGTGATATCCTAAAACTGAAGTTATTTCCTTTTTCACTTAGAGGAAAAGCTAAAGAGTGGTTGCATTCCTTGCCATCTGGTAGTATTAATTCTTGGGATGATCTAAAAGAAGCTTTCATTAAGAAATATTATCCCCCTGTTAAAATTTTGCAAAATAGAAACAACATCCTTTCTTTTAGGCAAAATGAAAATGAACATGTTGCTATGGCTTGGGATAGGATAAAACTTATGCTTAGAACTTGTCCCTCACATGGAGTTAATGAATGGACCATATTACACTCTTTCTACAATGGTTTAAACTACATGTCTAGAAACATACTTGATTCTGCTGCTGGAGGTGCTTTTATGAGTAAGACTATAGTAGAAGCTAAAAATATATTGGAAAGCATTTTACAAAACTATAGTCAATGGCATACTGATAGGGCACCTAATCCTTCTAAGAAAGTGAACTCTATTGAAGAAACTAATGATTTGTCATCTAAAATGGATACTATTCTTGCTTTGCTTAATAAACCTAGTGTTGAAAATGTTCCTTTGCAAGAACTAGTTGGAAACAATTCTGAAAATATTGATGTCAACTTCATTAGGAACTATGGTAATAATGGGTATGGTAACAACAATTATAACTCTTATAATAAACCCCCATATGTGCCAAATAAATATGCTTCTAGTGGTAATGTTTCTAGTGACTTGGAAAACACCATTAGATCTTTTATATCTACCCAAAAAGAGCTTAATAAGGAATTTATCTCTAAGTTTGAAAAACAAGATGCTTTGTTTGAAAGGGTAGATCAGCTTACTAAGGAAGTCTCATCATTAAAGAGCATCATTACAGCCCAAAAACATGAGGAAACAATAAAATATTGCCAAGAGGTTATCAATAAGTCTTGGGAACACATTCATGAGCAAGAGAGAGTTGCTAAAGAATCTATTGGGGTAATGAAAGAGGTTGAAGTTGAGGAAGTTAAAATGCTTAATGAAGTCAAGGATCCTTTGCTTGACTTAGAAAATTGTAGCTTGCATGAATTAATATCTATCTTACAAAAATTTGCAAGTGATCCTTCCATCAACACTAACCAAGCAGGTTTTGGTTCTTATATTGCTAATCATGTCTTGAAAGAAAAGATTGCTAGGTACAACCAAGAGGCTATGATACCACCTAAGCTTGGGGATATGTGGATACCTAAGGTACTAGTAACTATTGGAAAAGAGACACACCATGCCATACTTGATCTAGGATCTAGTGTCTCTGTTTTATCTAAAGAACTATATGAAGTGCTTGAATTGAAAAATCTTGAAAAATGCTCTATTGAACTAGCACTTGCTGATGACTCTATTAAACATGCTTTGGGAAAAGTAAGTGATGTTATGGTAGAGTTACATATGACTTTTGTGCCTGTGGATTTTCTAATCATGGACATGGGGATAAAACCTCTAGTCCTATTATTCTTGGAAGACCTTTTCTTCGTACCACAGGTGCTATCATTGATTCAAAGGAAGGGAATGTAAAGTTTCAGTTTCCACACAAGAAGTGCATGGAACACTTTCCAAGGAAGAGGGAACCACCAAAGTTCAAGCTCCCTCATGAGCTTCGTCCACAATAAAACAACAAGTAAGAAGCCTAGCTATATGGCTATAAAGAAAGCGCTTTGCGGGAGGCAACCCGGTTATTTTTGTGTGTGATTTTCTTTGTGTCCTCTTGCTGTAACAAGAGACTTTGTTTAGTTTAGGTTCTGGAGTTTTCAATAAAGTGCCAAGTTTTACCCTTTTTGGTTTGAAAAAGTTGCTTATAGCGTTCGGAGATTTTATTCCTGCACGAGTCAGTGCACGGTATGATTTTTAATTCTTATTCTGTAACTCCGAATGAGCTCATATTTGAACTGTAGTTGCAACTTTTCATCCTCTGTATGCATGAATTTTTTGGAATTTTTCGAGAAAGTTTGGTAGGGTAGAAAAATACGTTTTGCTGCTGCTGTTTTTCTGGACAGATTCTGTCCCATTTTGTTTGATGCATGCTTTGAGCTTTTAAGTTGAATCTTTTTGATCCAATTGAGTTTATGAGTAGGCATACAACATTATACACTTTCTGGACATTCATATGAATTTTTGTTCAAGGATTATATGCAGCAAGGAACCTATTTGTTTATCACTATTAATGCACCCCACAGAAAAGAGATGGGAGAAACGGTGTTTTGAAGTTTTTTCACAGGGATTGGAGGAGATGCACCAAGAGCTATCCAAGGATGGTGAAGACCATAAGCTTGGGGATGTGAAGACAACCCCGCTGGACCTACACACTCTCGGTTTGCACACGTCCAACTTCTGTTTTTCGATCGAAACACTTTATCGCATAAACTTGGAGCGTCGTTTTTGTTTTTTTTGAGTCTTGAGAGACCACCACACTATCATTATATATGAGAGAGCTACTGGAAATATGGGTTGAAATATGTTGGATGCTTTTATAAGATTGGGAAAAGGGATGTTTGACTTGATTTTTAATGATACATATAGTTGCATGATTCATGAGCTTGTTTATGAGTAATAGTTTGCAAATTCTTTTTGTAGAGCTATCACTTATTCATGTTTTGGTGCTGATTGTTATTTACTTGGTTTAACATGGATTAGTTAGTTCTATGGACACTCATGCATGCATCTAGATGGTCAACTTTCTCCCTTTTGCTAGCCCAAAAACTCCAACAAGCAAAAACTTGTTTCCAACACCTTCAACCAAAGTTATTCCAGTGAGTCCACCATATCTACCTATTGGCTTTATGCTATTCCGAGTATGTTTAACATGTTGTTTGTGTTATCTTACCTCTGAATGAAAATGTTTATGTTATTGATTGCAATGGAAAAAATTGGTTATATAGCTCTCACGAACTTGATGCACAATGTTCTTTTATTTGCATAATAAAACTTGACCCATTGTGATTAAGATTATGATGTTTGTGGCTTGATGAATGTTTTGGGTTGGAAGTTAGCCCATATGTGCTGTCACATGGCAAGCTTTCAACACGCTCTTCATCTCATTTAGTTGATATCATGTGCTTTTGTCTATGGATGCTTATCATGTTGAAATAAATGTGGAAATAGAGTGAGTTTAAATGAGTTTGTGTAAATGGTTAGAGAGACGCCTGGGCCGCTAATCTAAGCCATGCATCATTCATGGTGGAAATTTACTTACATACTATGGTGAACCTTCTGTGATACACCTTGCAATAAAAAACTATTCCAAATGGTAAATAAAAAGGGTGTTGAGATTGTTCATTTTGTTTGTTTGTCTTGTCATTTTGATATGGGCTTGTTCCATATCTTGGGACAAGAGGTACCCCAGTTGACGCTCTTGATGATACTATTATGCTTACAATGATATTTAATTGAACTTGCTTTGTTTCCCAAGTTGAGTAACACATGGTGTAAGTACTTGTATTCAAGGGGCATGAGACATTCAACCCATTCTTTATCAAGCACACTACTCATATTTGCTTTCACTTTAACCTTAATCATTCAAGATGCTATGATAGGGGCAATGAGAGCTTGACACCAATGAATACCTTATTGCAATCATTAACTTAAGTAGAAGTTTGAAGTTGGAAAACTTATGCATGCTTTACCTCTACTCACATATACATCTTTCCAAAGTGTACACCTATCATATTCAGATTTTCATCTACACTCTATGACCATTGTAGGATGTTCTACTTATCATTATGCATACATGTGTTCCATATTACTTGCTACCATGTTACACTTTGTGAACTATCAATGAACATCCTTGTCTTGAATACTTGATATCACTTCATAAACTATTTGCATATTGCTACTCCTTTGAAGAATGAATCATTTGACTATATGTAGCAATAGTAATCATCTTTGATATTCATTGTTAAGTATTAAATTGCAAAGTCCATGTTAGTTTTATCATCTTCATACTCGAGGACGAGCATGGATTAAGCTTGGGGATGTTGATGCATGTAAAATGCATACATGAACTTTGCACTTTAATTGCTTATATTCCAATCATATTTGCATCATATAAGGGTTATATCAATGTTTTATAATGATTTTGGGAATATTCATTTATTTCCTATTTTTATGGAATTAACCCTGCACAGGCAGAAAACCCCGTTTTCTTATTTTAATGTTTCAGGGACCCAAACGTCAACGAAATCACCTGGAAATTTACGGGCGTCAATATTTGGAAGGAAGAAGACCTGTGGGCGAAGGAAGCGAGCAAACGGAGGCCGAGGGCCAAACGAGGGGGGCCCACGCGGCCAGGTACTGTAGCCGCGTGGGACCCACCCATTTGGGCCTCGTGGCTCCGTTGCCTTCGATCTTTCTCCACCGACATCGTCTTGACCTAAAAACGCCTATAAAAAAGGTCCCCCGACGTTCTCTGGAAGGAGCGCCGCACAAACACAGAAACACCGAAACGGAGATCAGGAGCTGCAGATTGGAGGGGGAAAACTCCGGCGGGGCGCTGCCGGCGTGGTCTCCATCTTCTCCATCGACTTCTCCACCGTCTCCATGATGAAGAGGGAGTAGTCCACCTCTGGACTATGGGTTTGTGGAAGTAACTTATGTATCTCTCCTCTCTTGAGCTTCACTAATTAGCACCGTATGAGCTGCTGAACATGATTACGGTCACCGTTGTAATACCTTTGTGGTGGATCTTTATGAGTTAATATATGTTTGAGATTGCAATGTTTGTTTCAGTTATGAGTATAGATGCATATTATGTACCCCGTTCTTGTCTACTTGTTTTGATCAAGCATGTTTATGAGAGCGTGTGTGGGGGAACGTGTGCATTAGTTGGAGTAACGGGGGGTGGCTAGTGCAGTGAACGTGAGAGAAAGTTCTGCGATCCACTTTGGTATCTTTACCTTACTTTGTTGCCTCACTAGGGATAAACTAAAATACCATGCTACCACTACTCCATGACTAGATCTAGCATGTTCTTATTTTCACTTCATGTCATGATACTTAATGCTATACTCTGAGTTATCTTAATTACTGAGGTGTTATGATTTAGTTCGCATCTTGGTGGAGTATAAGAGAGGTTAATAACCAAAAGATCTCTATGTTAGGACGTGATGCCCATATATCTAAGTAACTTGTTATCAAACCCTGTGTTGCAATCTCATATGTTAACTGTGTGTGTTCCATTGTCTACCACTTTATAAAGAGAGAGTGCATTTGTGAAACCATGAACCCCAGTCCATTTTTAATCATAAGAAACACCTTTCCAACACCATATACCACTTTTCTATTTTCAGCCATCATTAAATCCGAAAATACAAAAATACTTTTCATCTTGCATACATCATTCAAAAACCCAAAAATATCATTTACATTGCATCCACCATCATTGCATATTTATTTCTTGTTTGCATTGCATAACTATCCTGATATCATTCTTACACCTTGTGCTTGACAACCACAGGTGAGGTTGAGGACCAAAACATCTAACCTTGTTTTGTAGGTAACCAAAAGAAGGATAAGAAGATAAATCTACCACTTCAGATTCCCCGAGAGTTCGATATTAAACCCTCGAGTCACCCCTCGTGGGGAAAACTGTCTTCCACTTACTATACACTCTGCACTTGGAGTCTCAACCTAATCCCGTTTACTTTTGCAGGTATCAAGGCCTTGCTCTTCGGGACCATCAGTTCCTGATTTGGAAACTGATGGAATAAACATCTACATGCAGTCACTAGGCGGCCATCGAGACACGCCGTGCTTCTGGCTGCAGCTCCTTGTGTGAGCTCCTCCTTCCTATCCTTTGCCCCTATTTAATTTCTATTCTGCAGCTATGGTTTAGATAGTTGGTACATTCCTAGACTGATTTCATGTTTCTACGTCTGTGCATTTTCCTTCTGTAAATCTTGCTGCACAAGATGTTGTGAAGGATGAATTGAGAATTGATGGCATCATCGGAGCTCAGACCTGGTCATGCAGGTCTGAACCACATTTCCCTGTTAATAGTCTCTACCGCCATTTGATAGATTCATATTTATTGTACCATTCATTTGTTGATTTTGCTGCACAGGATATTGCGGGAGATGAGTTGTAACTGACGGAAACGGGGGCATACAGGTTGCATCTGAACCACATTTCCTTACCATTCAAAAGCCATTTCTTTTACTGCATAAGTTTCAGCAATATTGCTTTTATGCGATACTACCATTCACTAAGACTGGTTAGCTACTGCTAATATCAGGAGTTTTTTTTTGTATGCAGGTGGCTTTATGAGTCAGGAGTTATGCCTTCTCTCACTTATTGATTTATTCTTTACATTATTGCATATCAATTGTTAGGAATACCGCTCAATTATTCTCACGTAGGAATACCGCTTTCCTCTTTTTCAGGTCGCACGATGTACTGGAGATTAGTGTAAGATGAAAGCGGAAAGGATAGTATGGTAGTCAAGTTCTTCGTGGAAAGCTTGCCTTGGTTGATCTTGCCGAAAGGTAATAGCTATATTATGTTTGGACTGCTGCTTTTTAACCCTGTCAACTAAAAATAAGCTATAAAAACTGCATCTCTAAAATGGTCGAAACATAATAACACACTCCTGTTTTGTCGGTGCTATGTCCAAGAATGTGCTCTTACATGCATTCTTGAAACATGAATTTTTGTGTTAGTTTTGACAATGAGACCGTGGCTACATTCGAGTTTGGTGAATGGATGAGCGGAGGGGTGTGTAGAGTTCCTGTTACAGATAATGATCCCCGCGGCTGTTTCCCAGTACTGTATTTTTTTTGTTTAGAAAACAAAGTATTATATGTTGACTGATTGGTGCCTCTCCTATTTTGTAGGTTTGGTCCTTTCTTCCCTTACTCTTTTCTGGTTATTTTGACTCTTCCACTGAGGTGCTTACCGAGGGGTGATTAGAGTTTCTCTTGCAGAAGAATTAGTCCCTAAACCCATAGAGAATGATTTGATGCTTCGCTTGGATGATCATTTTTCCTTTAGAGACAGCATGTAATCTGGTGGAAGGATTTATATTTTCTAGCTTGCCATTGTGATTGAATAAGAGCATCAGTTTTATTTTGTAGCATATCATTTGGTAGCTCCCTCGACCTTTGGGGGAGTATAGCTGGAATTCAGCTTGCTTTGGTAGTTCCAGGCTAACTTAATAATTTACAGGAAAACACTTCTTTTTCTAGGATCCATTGCCATAACATCTAAATAACTGGATAAGTGAATAGCTAGATGCTGAAAGCCTGAAACAGATCCTAGATTTTGTCAGTGCACAAATTTTCTGTGATGGTTTTATGGATTCTTATTAGATTGATACTTCTTTTTATAAACTGGTATGTAGCAGACTGGTTCTATCTAATATTGATGCATTCCGATATACCCAGTAAAGAGTGTGAGCGTGGAGAGGTTTTAATAGTTGCTTATGTTCTGTTTTACGATCGCCATCTTCTTCTGATTACCTGTATGTTGTTACCTCTGTAGTTTGTTCATTTTTTTGTCACTTCCGCTAATATGATGTGGCATTAGAGGACGATTGATGGATTGTGAGGTTACCTATGTTGTTACCTATGTTGTTACCTGTATAATTAGTGGACCAGGTGCGAGTATGATGTGGATAGTGAGGTAACCTATGTTGTCACTTCCACCATAATTTCTAGCATGACGTGGTGTTATACCCACTCGTGTTGTGATGTTTTATCCTTCTCGTAATGTTGGTTCCTTTAATTTCTAGCATCATAATACGAGGATAAGAGATTAAGAGGACAATATGATCTTTATATAGCCAAAAATATGCGAGTGCCCACGAGTATCACAGTTACCAAACGAGGGTTGTCAGGGTAACTTTTCAAAAGTTTATTAAGAAATTACTTTGCTCCTTTTGGTTTATCTATTTCCCTCTGTCGTTGATTGCGTTTATCATGCTGTGGTTTTTGAGTTTCTTTGCTTCAGCATGGGGTGTCTATTTCTTTCTAAAGTCGATGCTGTAAATGAATACTACTGTATAGTTATTAAAACATCATATTTTGAACCTCAACACCTGATACCACAGTTTTCCGCAGTATATTTTCTTGGGTATTAAAACATCCAAGTGCATATACAATCATATGATGGAAATGATTTCTTTTCATCCTCTAATGTTGTTTTCCGCAATTTTATTCAGGATGACTTTGATTGATGGTTTAATCAAGGAAGGCAAGAAATTATTGTGGCTTCTGAAACTTGTCAAGGACTGGTAAGTGCTTCTAGAAAATTTATATTGGAAGAATATATTGGTGGATTTCAGTGCATGTCCATCAAAATTCACGAGTGCTGAGGACCGATGAACCAACTTTCTTTTAGTTGATCTGAGCAACACAATTTCTAGATTAAGTGTCTTCTTAATTCATGTTCCAGTATGGTTCGGTCATGTCCTTTTCGATCTCCAAAAGAGAAGTTGTTGGCTCAGATTATGTATGGGCACAGTGCATATTTTATGTTTGTTCAAAATCGTACTTACATGATTTTAGAAGAATGCACACAAGATTGCACAGAATGGTCTCCACCTAGCGGCTGGTACAATAGAATTAGGTACGTACACACATGTTTAAAGTAGGGTGTTCAGTTTTTGCGGCATTTTCAGGTTTCTTTCTTCGTAAACAGTTGCTGGCAAGCATACACCGACTATGGCTCAATAATTTCGGTGATTTCATTGTGGTTGCCGCAGGAAACGTTATGTTTGTGTGACCTTCCATGGTTCCACATCCAGCTTTGCAGTGGTGCTACTGCTACAAAGCTGCAGTCAAATGGTTGATCTGGTAGTACTGTGCACACCTGAATGTGACTGGTTAATGTTACATATGTAGGTCACGCCTTTAGTTTGATTAGATTGGAGTAAGTGTAGTGTTGCTCGACTCTTTCCTACAATAAAGTGTGATAAATAATTTTGAGTTTTTGTTTCAGGTTTGCTTTGCACTCAGTTCTGCACGTATTAGGGCAAGCGGCAGTTCAGATTCATATTGTGGTTTGCTTGCTTCAGGGATGTGATGTGAGGTTTCAGAGCTGGAGAATAGAGTTTAGAAATGGTAGTGCATGATGCAGGTGCCTTCTATATGGTATAAGTTAAATGAATGCAAATAAAATTAGTTGGCAACAATGTGGTAGTTCCATCCGGCGTTGCGCAGTCGCGCAACGGTCATCTAGTATTTGATCAAAGGCTGAGATTGCACGTTCCGTGTTGAGCACCTCAACACAATCCACGTGAAACGTTGTCTTTTTTTTAACTTTGACGACGGGTCAACGTCCATCGCCGCGCTTGATGCAGCCTCGATGCTGGCAGAAACTCTGACGCACCTGAGTTAAGGCGAGGAGGAGGAGCAGCCATTCACCAGAGTCAAGGCGAGGAGGAGGAGCAGCTCTGGACGTCGCCGAGAGTGGTCTGGAGGCGACCACTCTCCGCTCCACCGATCCCCTTTTGACCGTCACCGTCGTTGGCCGATTCCGGCAAAATCGGGCAGATTCCCGCGTCGCCGCTCGCGGCACGGCTCCGCCTCGGCATCCTCTACCGATTCCCAGCGTCGCCGTCCTTCCCCGCCGCCCCGGCGAGCTCTTCCAGCGGCGGCCAATGGCGAATCAAGCTCTTCTGGGTCCAGCCGTGCGGGAACGCGTAGAGATGGCGGCGGCGGTGGGCGTCTGCGGCGACGACGGGGAGGAGGAGCCACGGAGGCGGTGTCCGCCGTGGTTGTCTGCGGCGTCGACGGGGAGGACGAGCCTCGGAGGCGGCGGCGGTCGTGGGCGTCCGCGGCGGCGATGGGGAGGACGAGCCGTGCGCGGACGCGTAGAGCTGGCCGGGATCGATGGGCGTGGCTGGACTCGATCTGCCCGCGCGGAGAGGTGGCCGGGATCGATGGACGGGCTGGAAATCAAGGACCAGTCTCGCGGGTGTCGATCTGCCCGCGCGCAGCTCCTTCCACGCACGGATGAGACGCCGCATCGACGGGAAGTACAGTACATGCTAGCTAGCTACCAGTTCATGGATGGATTGGCGAGGGAACCTTGGAACTTGCTAGCTAGCTATGAATTCGATGGATTTGGGTTCTGTATATGACTATAGCGCTAAAATGTGCTAAATTACCAATAAAAATCTGGTTTTGGCCACATCCACCGGCTTCACACCGACGATTTTGGCCGTTGCTCGCCTCTCACCGTCTCTCCTCAACCTTCGGCGGCCAAAATCATGCTCGACGCCGAACAACCAACAATCGTTTTAGATGTGTCTCACTCTCTACACAGTCGGATTCTCATGTTTGTGCACTATTTTAGTGCAGCTGCTACAGAATCCGTTTTTGCCGTGCCACAAAATAGGTCATCTGAAACAACAGTTTTTTTTATTAGTGCCCCAAAACCTAAAACCATGGCCCAATACCATTTTTGGTGCCCCAAAATACATCATCTGTTGGATATGCTCCAAGTCATTAGGCTTTTGGGCGGCATATATGACTTCATTGTCGGGTCAATCACCTTAGAAAATAATTGCAAAAAAAGGAGCGCATAGTCTCCGCAAAGTAAAAGTCTTACAAAACGTGAATGACAAATTCATTGCACAAATCATACATTCCAATAGTTGGTCAGGAGTTACAGGTGCATAACACTTTTAATATTAGATAGATCCAGATAGAGAGGCATCCAAATTTCAAATGCATTAGTCGATTTATAAGATAAGATGTGCGTTGCACGTGCACGGTTACTAGTTAAATTAAATAGTGCGTTAGCCGGGCTTGAACTTGAGACCACCTGGTTCTGATACCATATTGAATTGATGCACTAGCCAATTATCCTAAAAGTCCGAACTGATAGGAAGGGCTGAGATTTATATTTTAACAACTAAAACCCGGCCGGTGCTTTTCTGGTCTTTGATGCGACATGATTTTCCTTTCGCTAGTTGATTCCAGGGAGAGGAGCTGACTGTGTCTACTTTTGGAAGGTGGTATGGTACCCTATTAGGATGCTGAGTGGATCCAACTAAAAGAGTCGGCACAACAGCAGCCCTACTGGAAGGATTCAACTTGCCTCGTGTCTTGTAGGTGTACTCAAGCTTGCAATCGTAATCCTCCCGAGCATCACAATCCTCGTGTCCAGATAGAGTACAGCGATGATGAGCATTGCTGGGGCTTTTGATTAGTTGGAGCATCCGAGCATGTACATGCCAACTTGTATCCAGAACTCAACCATGTTCTCCATGTGGAGCACTAGCTTGAACTCCCTTTTTTTTATGCAGGTGGACGACATACTCTATTATTCGATCCAAGTTTATAATATTTCAGTAAGTAGTTGGAATATGTGGGAGATCTACAATTTTACTTTAGGATGAGGCAAACAGACATATTTTTTTTCTAATACCACAAATATAATGCTAATGTACAAGTGCAAAATTTACTAAGAGAACAATAGAAAAAGGTTCATAAGAAGGTTCATAAGGTCTCAATGCAGCATATTTTAATTTCTTGCGTGTGTAATGAAAAGTGAATGAGAAGTTTGGGAGGAGTGTTAGCCCTAAAACCAAAAAAAAAAAGTTCAAGAACCACACTCAAGCTGTGTAAATTCCTTCCTGACAAAAAGAAGAAAAATTATCTAAATTCCCCAAGTGGTAAGGTTCTTATTAAAGGATCTATAAGGAATATCATGTAAACGTTGGAATAATTCCATCATTAACTTGTTTTTTTTTGCGAGAAACTTCCAATCTATTCATCAACTGTCAAGGCAGAACAAAGAAATCTAGAAGCGACAAAAATTACATCCAGATCCGTAAACCACCTAGCGACAACTACAAGCACTAGAGCGAGCCGAAGGCGCGCCGCTGTCATCACCCCTCCATCACCAGAGCCGGGCAAACCTTGTTGTAGTAGACAGTCAGGAAGTCGTCGTGCCAAGGTCCCACAGGACCAGCGCACCAGAACCGCATCCGTCGCCGATGAAGAGAAGTATACATCAGAAGGATCCAATTTGTAGACACACGAACAAAGATCGGATCCAAACGGATCCACCGAACACAACCACCGACCGAATCCCGCAAGATCCGCCGGAGACACACCTCCACACGCCCTCCGACGACAATAGAAGCACCGCTGAAATGGAGGCTAGGCGGGGAGGACCTTATTCCATCTTCAAGGAGTAGCCGCCGCCTCATCTCCTTTAGTAGGACACAAACCCTAACCAAACACAAAAAAACATGTGAGAACGGAGCCCTCTCGCCGGTAATGACCGGGATCCACCACGACACCATGGCAGCAAGGCCACAGAGACGAGGTCGATCAGCGGCGGTGAAAGGACAAGGATGTCGCCTAGAGGGGTGAATAGGCGATTTAAAACTTTTCCGGTTTAGGCTTGATAAATGCGGGGGCATATGGGGTGCACTAGATGGATCAGGTGTACTAGTGCACTAGCCGATCTGGGCCGTCGGATCTAAAACGGACGGCCCGGATCGAATTTCAAAAACAGTTCGAAATTTGAAAACTTATCAAAAAATTCCGAAAAAAATCATGCACATGCCTGACCATGGTACGAACCGCCGTGATTTTTTTCGCACCGAAATGTCACCGTATGCACCCTGGGTAAAAATGACAAATTTCTGACAGAAATTTCAAATTTTGGGATCTCAAATTCTGTCAGAAATTTGTCATTTTTGCTCAGGGCGCATACGGTGACATTTCGGTGCGAAAAAAATCACGGCGGTGCGTACCATGGTCAGGCATGTGCATGATTTTTTTCGAATATTTTGATGAGTTTTCAAATTTTGAATTTTTTGCCCAGATCGGCTAGTGCACTAGTACACCTGATCCATCTAGTGCACCCCATATGCCCCCGATAAATGCGGAATAAAACTAGGTGTTTTAATTTAACAAGCATACAAACTAAATATATTAGGCTCACCTATGTGCACCAACAACTTATGCTAAGCATGACAAGTAACAAGGTGATAGCAAGATAAAATACTTCAAGCACGAAGGTTATCACAATGTAAAGTGCATAAGTAAAGAGCTCGGGTATAGTAATAACCGAGGCACACGGAGACGATGATGAATTCCCAAGTTCCTCCTTTTTAGGGGAGTACGTCTCGTTGGAGGGGTGTGAGTTTCAAACTCAAACGCCACAAATGGCCTCACCCTATTCTCCGATGAACCTTACCCAAAAGCTCGGTTCACCTTCCACTATTGATTTCCTTTTGGTGGAAATCAAGTCTCTTACAACAATCTTGAGGCACAACCCACAAAAGGATTGGGAGCTCTCAAGTGACCAAAAAAGGTCTCAAACACCACAAAGGCATCTAGGGTCCAATGACCCAAGAGTAACAAGCTCACGAACTTTCACTTCTACGAATCCTCGTGGAGAGAGCAAACCGATGCAACAAAATTCAATGGCAAGAACACAAGAAGTGCTCAAGTCCTTCACTCTCAAATTCCAACAAAGCAACAAATGCTTATGGGGGAATAAGAGAGGAAGAACAAAAGAGGAGAAACACCAAGAACACCAAGATCAAGATCTCCTCTCATTTAGAGGAGAGATGGATTGGTGGAATTATAGATCTAGATCTCCTCTCACTTTTCCTTCAAAGATATGCAAGAATCATGAGAGGGATTGAGAGAGGGGCAAACTTTCCAAGGTCAACAATGGTGGGAGAGAGAGGGGAAAACGTGCTGCAGAAAAGCTTGGTCTCTTTGGGGAAGAAGGGGCCTTTTATAGGTCCCCCAAAAATAGAGCCGTTGCAGGAATTTTACACCGGAGACTCCGGCCTACACCAGAGACTCCGGCAAGTCTCCGGCAACTCTCTGGACTGGATCCAGTGGGTGACACCACTTGAGACTTAGCCGATTTTTCGACAGACCGGAGACTCCGGTCCAGACCGGAGACTCCGGTCTGCAGGCCGGAGACTCCGGCCTAGAAATTCTTGCAGCAACTCAGCAAAAAGAAGACCCAATAACTTTTTCATCCGGACTCCGTTTTCGATGATCTTGGGCTTGTTTCGAAGATAATCACAAGCTCTACAAGATCATGCACATAGACATCATAGTCCATCATGTGAGGAGGAAAACAAGAAGAGAGTTTGACCTCTCTTGGAAAAAACAAACCGGTAAAACTTCCAACATAAAAAATGTATCAAAATATTCATATGAAATCCGTTTTTGATGAACAAGAGCTTGGTATGGAGATGAACACAAGCTCTAAATTCTCACATGGATAAAAGCCAAATAAGAACCAAGAAAGATGATATGCCAAGTATGCAAAGGTTTGAGCCCTCCACAAAGATGCGATCAAGTTACTCACTTGAGAGCCCCTCTTGATAGTACGCCGTCTATCCTATAACCCGGTCTCCCACTAACACCATGAGACCGGTAAAAATAGAAACTCTATCAAGATCATACCTTTGCCTTGCGCATTCCACTTGAGCTAGATGATGACGATCTTGACTCCCTCAAGTTGGAACACCTTTCTTGATTGTGCTTGCTAGTTGATGAAGACTTCTCTGAATAGTCCCCCGTACTCCATGATGGGAGAGCCTTGCTAAGCTCCGTCTTCATGAATCCACTTGCACTTCATCTTCTTATCTTCATATATATGATGGCTTGGAGATAACATGAATGTTCACTCAATCTTCTTTTCCAAGCCATGCTTGCAATAAGCTCAACTCTTCACATGACCATTCTTCATATAAACCCTTGGATAGAACCTTGGTCATCATATAATCTTGTAGAGTCCAACACATGAACTCCAATCTTTTCCTATGGACAAGATCTACAAGAATATCTTAATGCAAACATTAGTCCATAAGGATTGTCATTAATTACCAAAACCACACATGGGGGCACCATGCACTTTCAGGCGGCGCCGGCAGGAGGCAGGGAAACCTCGATCCCCTTTCCTGGGAGCTGAGTTACGAAGGGGTATCAGCAATACCCTCCATCATTAACTTGTTGACTAAGTCTATGATGATATATGAGGAAGTATTCAGATGATCGATACTTTGCTCTTTGGAATTTGACATATTTCCCTTCTCGGTTTGGTACTTCTTGTCTCCCACTAGAGACTTATTTTCTATATGAACACACTTACTATATTGAAAGTAGATCAAAATTGGTGTGAATGCCTATTCATCTTGAAGTTTAACAACAATGTTGAACTAATTAAGAATAAGAGATGTGAACTAATTAAGAATAAGATATGTGATTTCCCCATTTACATACACATGGGCATTTTTTATCTCAAACCCTTACCCTAATAGGGTTTTTTACCCGCGGTGTAGACGGGTAATGGGTACTCATTGCCATCACTAAGGACGAGCATTGATGAACCTTGGACATGTTCATACAACCAAAAAATATATATATATATATACGACTTTTGAAGTTTATTATGTTGTTGCTCCTTATATTTGCCAACTTTTTATATTTATGGAGACAAACATATTAATAGTTGCAAAATTTCACATGTTCTTATTTTATATTTTGATGTGTAGGAATTGCATGGATATTGGGCAAATCACTATGGAGACCCTAGTTGCGGTGAAATTCGGAGTTCATCAAAATATGTCCCTAAGACCAGTTCTTATAGATTGCCCAAAAGCTTTACGAATATGTTGTCAAGCTTAAAAATTGAATGCATAAAGTTGTTCCCCCAGTTCCAAGGATTCCAACACATATTTAAACGCCCAAATCCGAGTTTGGATGCCCCCGAGAAGCCCAAATTATTATTGGTATGGAACTGCCACCACGGGAATCTAAAAGTGGGACGACGGGATTGACCCTAACTCTTGACATACTTAATGGATTCAACCAAAATTCGACCCTATAGACTCGTGGGTAGATAAGGTAGGTTTCAGAAGTGTCGATAGTTGCCCATGAACCCTTAGATCAAAGGGGTATGAATCGGGTGGCTAAGTTGCAACTTCCCATGTCCATATTAGGAGGGGAAACCTGAACTTCTGTGCATGCTGCACATTCACAAGTTTGCCTCCCCTTTGGCAACCACCAACAAAGGAGGTGACTCCTCTACACCAGTAAGGAAGACCGAGGATGAAGGGACAAGGGACTGCTACCCTAGGGCGGCCCGTCATCGTGGCCATCTCCCCTCCTCTGAGAAACAACTTCTCTCCATCACCATGTTATCATCCTTCATGAGTGAGTGATCCGTT
Source organism: Poa pratensis (assembly GCA_947311845.1). NCBI lineage: Eukaryota > Viridiplantae > Streptophyta > Magnoliopsida > Poales > Poaceae > Poa > Poa pratensis. Next base: position 44,287,884 of record CAMZMU010000045.1, read on the forward strand.
GAGGTTGGGGTGTGGGAATTGGATCTGCGAGGTCAATCCTGAAAGTGCATGTGTTGCCCCATGTGTGGTTTTGGCAATTAATGACAATCCTTATGGACTAATGTTTGCATTGAGATATTCTTGTAGATCTTGTCCATAGGAAAAGATTGGAGTTGATGTGTTGGACTCTAGAAGATTACATGTTGGTCAATGCTCTATTCAAGGGTTTATATGAAGAATGGTCGTGTGTAGAGTTGAGCTTATTGCAAGCTGATACGTCCAAAACGTATCTATAATTTTTGATGTTCCATGCCTGTTATATATTGATTACCACATGTTTATCTTACACTTTATATCATTTTTATGCATTTTCTGGGACTAACCTATTAACAAGATGCCACAGTGCCAGTTCCTGTTTTCGGTTGTCTTTTTGTTTCAGAAATTCTATTCTGGAAATATTCTCGGAATCGGACGCCAATTTAACTGATTTATTTCTGGACCGAGACGGAGCAGCAGCCAGAAGGACGAAGCCGGGGGCACACCAGGGAGGCCGGCAGGCCCACGGCGCAGCCAAGGGTGGGGTCGCGCCCCTAGGCCGCCGCCCCACCTCGGCTGGCCACCGACGTCGCCCTTTCGCCTATAAATTGCATCTATTCGGGAAACCCTAGACACCCGAGCGAAAATCCACGAAAAGTTCCGACACCGCCATCATCTTCAACCCTAGTTCGGGAGGGTTTCTACAGTTCTTCCGGCACCTTGCTGGAGGGGAAATCATCACCGGAGTGCTCTACATCGCCATGCCTGCCTCCGGAGTGATGCGTAGTAGTTCTCCACGGGACTACGGGTCCATAGCAGTAGCTAGTTGGTAGTCTCTCCACCTTGTGCTATCATGTTTAGATCTTGTGAGCTGCATAACATGATCAAGATCATCTTTATGTAATGCTATATGTTGTGTTTGCTGGGATCCGATGAATTGTGAAGTTATGATCTAGTTTGTTCATCTATCTATATTATGTTTTATCTATATTCCTGCATGCTCTCCGTTGTTAGTAGATGCTTTGGCCAAGTAGATGCTAGTGACTTCAAGAGAGGGTATTTATGCTAGATAGTGGGTTCATGTCTCTAGAAGCCTGGGCTTGATAGACAGAAACAACTAAGGCTGTAGATGTGCTGTTGCCACTAGGGATAAAATAACAGATGCTTAGCTTAAGGGTACTGCTGTTAAGTCTAATGCGTTTGTTTACATTACACAATTTGCTTAATGCTATAATCTGTTGCTTGCAACTTAATACTCATGGGAGACCCGGAAGCTATCTTGTGAGTGGATTATGAGTCATAGATGCAGCTAGTAAGCAGTCTATGTATATTGTTGTAATGCCCAATAGATATAACAATGAACATGTTCTTGTCATATATTGCATTGTCATGCGTTTGCAATTTGTCAATTGCCCAGCTGTAATTCGTTCACCCAACATGTATGTTTATTTGTCTTATGGAGAGACACCACTAGTGAACTGTGGACCCCGGTCCTTTATTCCACATTGATACAAACACCGTTTTCACCACGCTCTACGTTACTTGCTGCTGCTACTTTTGTGATCATCATCATATTCCACACCATACATTTAATCCTTTGTATTCAGCAAGCCGAGGAGATTGACAACCTTCCTGTTTCGTTGGGGCAAAGTACTTTGATTGTGTGTGTGCAGGTCCACGTCAGTGATCGGGTAACGACGCCGTTGACACCTTTCTGAAGCTCTTCCAATTCCTACTGGATCTGACAACCTTGGTTTTGAAATCAAGGGAAAACTTTGCTGCTGACTACATCATACCTTCCTCTTGGGGTTTCCCAACGAACGTGCGTTCCACGTCATCACAAGCATGGCTTGGAAAACAAGATTGAGTGAACTTTCATGTTATCTCCAAGCCATCATATATATCAAGATAAGAAGATGAAGTGCAAGTGGATTCATGAAGACGGAGCTTAGCAAGGCTCTCCCATCATGGTGTATGGGGGAGTATTTGGAGAAATCTTCATCAAGCATGTGCTAACAAGCACAATCAAGAAAGGTGTTCCAACTTGAGGGAGTCAAGATCGTCATCATCTAGCTCAAGTGGAATGCGCAAGGCAAAGGTATGATCTTGTTAGGGTTTCTATTTTACCGGTCTCTTGGTGTTAGTGGGAGACCGGGTTATAGGATAGACGGCGTACTATCAAGAGGGGCTCTCAAGTGAGTAACTTGATCGCATCTTTGTGGAGAGCTCAAACCTTTGCATACTTGGCATATCATCTTTCTTGGTTCTTATTTGGCTTTTATCCATGTGTGAATTTAGAGCTTGTGTTCATCTACATACCAAGCTCTAGTTCATAAAAAACGGATTTCATATGAATATCTTGTTGCGTTTTTTATGTTGGAGGTTTTACCGGTTGTTCTTTTATCGAGAGGTCTAACCTTTCCCCATTTGGTTTATCCTCCCTTGTTGGAATATGATGTTTCTTCGCATGATCTTGTAAAGCTCTTCGTTGTGATTCCAACGAGCCCAAGATCATCGAAATCGGGGTCCGGATGAAAAAGTTATTGCCGTTTTCGTGTCGGTGTTTTCGCAGTTTTCAGGGGGGCGGAAGTTCCGGGTTTTAGGCCGGAAATTCCAGCCCTCAGAATTTCCAGGCAAAGTTCCGGCCCAAGTCCAGTACCGATTTATTTTGGGACTTAGCCATTTTTAGGAGGTCCGAAAGGGGCGGAAGTTCCGGGTTAAGTACCGGAACTTCTGGCCCGCGCAGGAAAAACTGCCCCCAACGGTTGGATTTCGTGGGGACCTATTTAAGGGGTCTTCTTCCCAATGGTTCCCAAGTTTTGGTGCTCTCTCTCCTCCTCCATTGTTGACCTCCAAAGCTTTGAGTTCTCTCAATCCCTCCAATGATTTTTGCTCCTTTTTGAGGGAAAAGTGAGAGGAGATCTAGATCTACATTTCCACCAATCCATTCCTCCTCTAAGTGAGGGGAACCTAGTAGATCTTGATCTTGGAGTTCTTGTGTGGTTCTATTCTTTGTTCTTCCTCTCTTCTCCCCCATAAGCATTAGTTGCTTTTGGTGGGATTTGAGAGTGAAGGATTTGAGCACTTGTGCTCTTGCCATTGCTTTGTGCATCGGTTTGTGCTCTCCACGAGTTTCGTGGAAATTGAAAGCTTGTGAACTTGTTACTCTTGGGTCATTGGACCCTAGACGCCATTGTGGTGGTTGAGACCTTTTGTGGTCACTTGTAGCTGTTCGGGAGCCCCAAATCATGTTGTGGGTTGTGCCCCGGATTGTTGTTGTAAAGGCTCCGGACTCCGCCTTGAAGGATTCCGATAGTGGAAGGTGAACCAATCCTTCGTGGTGCGGTTCATCGGAGAAGAAGGTGAGGCCTTTGTGGCGTTGAGACCAACCTTTGTGGTGGCTCACACCTCTCCAACGAGACGTACTCCCCTAAAAGGGAGGAACTCGGGAATACATCTTCGTCTCCGTGTGCCTCAGTTATTTCTATACCCGATCTCTTTACTTATGCACTTTACTTTGTGATAGCGTTCGTGCTTGAAGTTCCTTATCTTGCTATCACCTTGTTGCTTGTCTTGCCTAGCATAAGTTGTTGGTGCACATAGGTGAGCCTAGTTTAGTTAGGTTGTTGGCTTGTTAATTTAAATACCTAGTTTTATTCCGCAGTTATCAAGCCTAAATTGGAAAAGTTTTAATCGCCTATTCACCCCTCTAGGCGACATCCTTGTCCTTTCAATTGGCATCAGAGTCTCGGCTCTCTTTTTGGGCTTTACCGCCTAGAGAGTAAAGATGTCGTTTAGAGAATTAGTGCACGATCCCACTTTTTTATTCGATGGCACAAATTATGATGTTTGGAAAATTCGCATGCTTAATCTTTTTAGGGACATGGGTCCAAATTATATTAAGAGGATTGTAGATGTGGGTTTTTCTCCTCCAAAGGATTCCCAAGAATTATCTTTAGAGGATGAGGAAAACTCTCATCTCGATACTCAAGTATCTAATGGTCTTATATGTGTTTTGAGCGATGTAGTTCTTGCTTCAATCATGCCTTTTCGGAACGCTCATGAGCTTTGGACCAAGCTTCAAGATATATATGAAGTGTCCAACATTATTGAGGATAATTGTTCTCCCTCCACCTCCAGCCGTGATGAGTTCACAACTTCTTCCACTTCACCAACATGTGATTTGTCACAAGGTAATGATATGGTGAGTGGTTAAAGAAATTGCATTGTTGATGGTGAATCTACTATTGACTATACTTCTTCTCCATCTCATTGCAATGTTCTATCTTTAGACTTCAACTCTTCTAGCACCCTAAATGTCTTACATGCTAGTGTTGATAGCCCTTGCATATCATGTAATAGTTGCTTAACTAAATCTCATGATGATATGCTCTCTATGTCTTGTTGCCTTGATAAAAATGCTTCCATTTCCTCTAGTATTTGTTTGGCTAACAATGTAGAGGAAACCGAACACTCCATGGAACAAGACATGGATTTATATGATGCTTCAAGTAATTCTTCATCCTCTTCGTCCATTAATCACTTTTGCCTTATGGCTAAGGAGTCAAAGGTATCTCCTACTTCGAATACCAATATATCTCATAATGATGATGATGATGATGAAGAAAATGATAACGATGCTTCCATTCATGAGAAGGGTCAAATGGTTCTTCATGCGCTTTCAAAGAATAAAATTGCTCGTGATAACTTCTTAGAAATCATGAGCACCTTTGTTCACCGTAAGCTTACTATTGAGTTTTTGGAAACTCAATTTGATGAGAAATGTAAAATTAAGAGAGAAGATGCTATGGAAAAAGCATCCTTAAAGAATGCTCTTGAGGAAGAGCAAGAGCTTAGGACTTCTCTTGAAGAGAGACTTGAGTCCCTTGATGAGTCTAATGATCTTATTATTGCTAAAATCATTAAGGAAAGATATCATGCCCTTGCTAAATATAAAGTGCTTAAAAAGGAAAAGGTTGAATTTGGTGTTGGCAATGCAAGACTAATTGAGGACATAGAGAGACTTGAAAAAGCTCACAAGGCTTTAGAAAGTGAACACTCACTCCTTATCAAGTCTCATGATCAACTCCAAACTCAACTATCTAAAAGTGATGAGCTTGCCAAGTTGTCTTCTTCCATTTCTTGTGTTAATGATGCTTGTGCTACTAACCCCACTTCTTGTGAAGCATCTATTTTGAAGGAGAATGTTGAGCTAAGGGCTCAACTTGAGTTGCTAACTAGCAAGTATGAGATATTTGAAGAAAGTCATGAAAAGCTCTCTACCTCTAATGAGGAACTTCTAGCATCCCATGCTCAGCTAAAGTTCGCTCATGAGGCTATTATGTCAAAGGTAACATCTTGTGAGCCTCATGCGGTCACTAGCCCAATCTCTACTAAAAATGCTATATTGCCATGTGCTAGTCCTAGTAATTCTACATCACATACTATTGTTAAATCTTGTGATGAATTACTTTCTATGCCTTGTTGCTTTAACAATGAAGCCTCTACTTCCCCTAGTGTTTGTGTTGGTACTAACCATGTAGAGGAATTAAATGAGCTCAAGGCCCAAGTCACTTCTTTGAAGAAGGATTTGGAAAAGCGTCATGTTGGGAAGTCCACACTTGACAATATGTTGAGTGTTCAAAGACGCCCCAATGACAAGAGTGGACTTGGATTCAACTCCAATAACAAGAACAAGTCCAAGTACAACAAGAAGAAAAAGGGCCAAGAACAAGTTAAAGATTCGGCCAAGATTGTTGGCTTCAAGTGCAAAGTTGAAGGGCACCATGTTAGATCTTGCCCTTTGAAGAATAAGTCTCTTAGTGAGAAGCAACAAGGGAAGAGACCTCAAGCTCAAACTCAAGTTCCTCAAGTTGAAGAACGGAAACTTCCCAAGAAGAATCAAGCTACCACTCCTCAAGTCAAGATTCCAATTAAGAAGAAAGGAGGAAGCCAATGTTGCTACATGTGCCGTGAGAAGGGCCACTTTGCTTCTTCATGCACTAATGGTACCTCATCCAACCCTATTATAATTGATGATGTTTATTCTCTTCGGAAGGATAAGGTTGGCAATGCGTTTGCCAAATATGTTGGTACTCAAAGTGGTGTCAATAAAAGAACCATTTGGATTGCCAAGCCTATTGTGACTAACCTCTTAGGACCCAACTTGGTTGGGGACCAACAATCTAAAACTTGATCAATATGTGTTGTTGGAGGGCATTGGAGACTTGGCTACATCATGAAGAATTAAGGGACCTTCATCAATTATATTCTCTCAAGCCAAGTCATTTGGGTTATATTGTTCTATCTCTTATCCAATGTTCCTCCTTGCGATAACTTGTGCTTATATCATATATATATTGAAAGTTGCTTGCACCCTTGCATGTGTTTGGTTTTGTACCTTGCTAGTGTTTGTATGTGTTGTGCTCTCTACTTACTTATCTTGAGAAATCAAGTATGTGTATGTTGGTTTGCACACCATGTATTTGTTTTGAGCCTTATTGTTTTTATTTGCTATCTTATCTTGTTGGCTCTCCTTCAGAGATTAATGGACTATTCCATTTTGGGAGAGTGATATGCTTCGTGCACTTCACAATCCTAAAATGTGTGTACATGAGGAATACCACTTAGTTATGATATATCAATATTATCTATTCTCTATTTGGTATGTCATGCTCATGAGAAATTCAAATTCTAAAGTCCATTAATTATCCCTAGTTGGTTTGTTTGCCTCTTGTTTTAAAAGAAATGGATTATCACATTATGGGGGAGTAATAAGCTATGTGCATATTACAAGCCTAGAAAATGTGAACATTTGAGGTTTTGCCACCTGATGCATGTAAAATGCATACATAAACTTTGCATTATTTCTACTTATATTCCAGTCATATTTGCATCATATAAGGGTTATATCACTGTTTTATAATGATTTTGGAATATTGATATGTTTCCTATTTTTTATGGAATTAACCCTACGCAGGCAGAAAACCCTATTTCTTTCCTTTAATGTTTCAGGACCCAAACGACGTCCAAATGACCTGGAAATTTACGAGCATCATTTTTTGGAAGGAACAAGACCTAGGAGCGAAAGAAGCAAACAAGAGGAGGCCCGAGGGCCCAGATGAGTGGGCCCACGCGGCCCAAGTACCTGGCCGTGTGGGACCCCCCACTTTGGCCCTCGAGGCTCCGTTGCCGTCGATCTTTCCTCCACCGACTCCGTTTTGACCTAAAAACGCCTATAAAAATTATCCCCCGACGTTCTCTGGAAGGAGCGCCGCAGAAACACAGAAACACCGAAACAGAGACCTGGAGCTGCAGATTGGAGGGGGAAAACTCCGGCGGGGCGCTGCCGGCGTGGTCTCCATCTTCTCCAACGACTTCTCCACCGTCTCCATGATGAAGAGGGAGTAGTCCACCTCTGGACTATGGGTTTGTGGAAGTAACTTATGTATCTCTCTCTCGAGCTTCACTAATTAGTACCGTATGAGCTGCTGAACATGATTACGGTCATCTATGTAATACCTTTGTGGTGGATCTTTTTATGAGTTAATATATGTTTGAGATTGCAATGGTTTTGTTTCAGTTATGAAAGTAGATGCATATTATGTACCCCGTTCTTATTTACTTGTTATGATCAAGCATGTTTATGAGAGCGTGTGAGGGGAACGTGTGCATTAGTTGGAGTAACGGGGGTGGCTAGTGCAGTGAACGTGAGAGAAAGTTCTGCGATCCACTTGGGTGTTTTACCTTACTTTGTTACCTCACTAGGGATAAAAAGAAATACCATGCTACCGGAGATGTGGGTGTGACCATTGCCACTACTCCATGACTAGATCTAGCATGTTCTTATTTTAACTTCATGTCATGATACTTATTGCTATACTCTGAGTTATCTTAATTACGAGGTGTTATGATTTAGTTCGCATCTTGGTGGAGTATAAGAGAGACTAATAACCAAAAGGTCTCTATGTTAGGACGTGATGCCCATATAATTATAACTTGTCATTAAACTGTTGTGTTGCAATCTCATATGTCAACTCTAGTGTTCCATTGTCTACCACTTTATTAAAGAGAGAGTGCATTTGTGAAACCATGAACCCCGGTCCATTTTTAATCATAAGAAACACCTTTCCAACCACTTTTACCACTTTTCCATTTTCTGCCATTATTAAATCCGAAAATACAAAAACACTTTTACATCTTGCATTCATTATAAAAAACCCAAAAATATCATTTATCATTGCTACCACCATCCTTGCATATTTATTTACCACCATTGCATATTTATTTCTTGTTTGCATTGCATATTATCTTGATATCATTCTAACACCTTGTGCTTGACAACCACTAGGTGAGGTTGAGGACCAAAACATTTACTTTGTTTTGTAGGTAACCAAAAGAAGGATAGGAAGATAAATCTTCACTACTGATTCCCCGAGAGTTCGATATTAAACCCTCGAGTCACCCTCGTGGGGAAAACACGTCTTCCACTTACTACACACTCTGCACTTGGAGTCTCAACCTAACCCATTTACTTTTCACGCAGGTAACCACGCGAAGGGCTAGCAAGTTTTTCTGGCGCCGTTGTGGGGTAACTACATGAAGGGCCATCAAGACTGTTTTCTGGCGCCGTTGCCGGGGAATCATTGCTGAAAGGTTTATCCAAGGATATCTCACCAAGTCAACTTCATCACCAACTTGTGCTAACACCTAAGCTTGGGGAGGTTGCACCTACGTGAGCATCATCTTATCCATCTTTACCTTCAAAGCAATTTATTTGTTTTGTCATTGTCTTGCATTTGTTATTTCGGTTTGCATATTTATTTTCAGTTTTGCATAAAAAATTAAAAAACACATAAAAACTTGCTAAAATGGGAGAAAGAACTAAGTTGTGTGATTACACAAACACTCCAAATGATCAATTTATTGCTAGGCCCATTGCCACACCTAAGATAAATGCTGAGAGTTATGAAGTAAGTCCTAGTTTGTTGAACTTGATAACTAGGGAACAATTTGGCGGTAGTGCTATGGAGGATGCCTCTATGCATCTTCATGATTTTGTTGAAATATGTGACATGCAGAAATTTAAAAATGTGGAAAGTGATATTCTAAAACTGAAGTTATTTCCTTTCTCACTTAGAGGAAAAGCTAAAGAGTGGCTGCATTCATTACCTATTGATAGCATTAAAACTTGGGATGATTTAAAAGAAGCTTTCATTAAGAAATACTATCCTCCTGTTAAAATTTTGCAAAATAGAAACAACATTCTTTCTTTTAGGCAAAATGAAAATGAACATGTTGCTATGGCTTGGGATAGGATTAAACTTATGCTTAGAACTTGTCCATCACATGGGGTCAACGAATGGACCATATTACACTCTTTTTACAATGGTCTAAATTACATGTCTAGAAATATTCTTGATTCTGCTGCTGGAGGTGCTTTTATGGGAAAAACTATAGTAGAAGCTAAGAACATATTGGAAAGCATTTTGCAAAACTATAGTCAATGGCATACTGATAGAGCACCTAATCCTTCTAAGAAAGTGAACTCCATAGAAGAAACAAATGATTTGTCATCTAAAATGGATACTATTCTTGCTTTCATTAATAAACAAAATATTGAAAATGTGCCTTTGCAAGAACTAGTTGGTAATAATCCTGAAAATATTGATGTCAACTTCATTAGGAACTATGGTAATAATGGGTATGGTAACAACAATTATAACTCTTATAATAAACCCCCATATGTGCCAAACAAATATACTACTAGTGGTAATGTTTCTAGTGATTTGGAAAACACCATTAGATCATTTATATCTACTCAAAAGGAGCTTAATAAGGAATTTATATCTAAGTTTGAAAAACAAGACTCTTTGTTTGAAAGGGTAGATCAGCTCACTAAGGAAGTTTCCTCATTAAAGAACACCATTATAGCTCAAAAACATGAGGAAACAATTAAATATTGTCAAGAGGTTATAAATAAATCTTGGGAACATATTCATGAGCAAGAGAGAATTGCTAAGGAAACTATTATGGTTGTGAAAGAAAGAAAGTTGAGAAGTTAAAATGCTTAGTGAAGTAAAGGAACCATTGCTTGACTTAGAGAATTGTAGCTTGCATGAATTAATATCTATCTTACAAAAATTTGCAAGTGATCCTTCTATTAATGTTAACCAAGCTGGTTTTGGTTCTTATATTGCTAATCATGTCTTGAAAGAAAAGATTGCTAGGTACAACCAAGAGGCTATGATACCACCTAAGCTTGGGGATGTATGGATTCCCAAAGTCCTAGTAACCATTGGAAAAGAGACACACCATGCTATACTTGATCTAGGATCTAGTGTCTCTGTTTTATCTAAAGAACTATATGAAGTACTTGAATTGAAAAATCTTGAAAAATGCTCTATTGAACTTGCACTTGCTGATGATTCCATTAAACATGCTTTAGGAAAAGTAAGTGATGTTTGGTAGAGTTACATATGACATTTGTGCCTGTTGATTTTCTAATCATGGATATGGGGAATAAAACCTCTAGTCCAATTATTCTTGGAAGACCTTTTCTTCGTACTACAGGTGCTATCATTGATTCAAAAGAAGGGAATGTGAAGTTTCAGTTTCCACACAAGAAATGTATGGAACACTTCCCAAGGAAGAGGGCACATCATTCAAGCTCCCTCATGAGCTTCGTCCACAATAAACATCAAGTAAGAAGCCTAGCTATATGGCTATAAAGAAAGCGCTTTACGGGAGGCAACCCGGTTGTTTTTTTTGTGATTTTCTTTGTGTCCTCTTGCTGTAACAAGAGACTTAGTGTTTAGTTTAGTTTCTGGAATTTTTAATAAAGTGCCAAGTTTTACTCATTTTGGTATGAAAAGTTGCTTATAGCGTTCGGAGATTTTATTCCTGCACGAATCTGTGCACGGTATGATTTTTAATTCTTATTCTGTAACTCCGAATGAGCTCATATTTAAACTGTAGTGCAACTTTTCATCCTCTGTATGCATGAATTTTTCGGAATTTTCCGACAAAGTTAAGTAGGGTAGAAAAATACGTTTGCTGCTGCTGTTTTTCTGGACAGATTCTGTCCCATTTTGTTTGATGCATGCTTAGAACTTTTAACATGAATCTTTTTGATCCAATTGAGTTTATGAGTAGGCATACAACATTATACATTTCTGGACATTCATATGAATTTTTGTCTAAGGATTATATGCAGCAAGAAATCTATTTGTTTATCACTACTAATGTGCCCCACAGAAAAAGAAATGGGAGAAACGGTGTTTTGAAGTTTTTTCACAGGGATTAGAGGAGATGCACCAAGAGCTATCCAAGGATGGTGAAGACCATAAGCTTGGGGATGTGAAGACAACCCCACTGGACCTACACACTCTCGGTTTGCACACGTCTAACTTCTGTTTTTCGATCGAAACACTTTATCGCATAAACTTGGAGCGTCTTTTTGTTTGTTTAGTTAGATTTTTATTTTGTGAGACCACCACACTATCATTTATATATGAGAGAGCTACTGGAAATTTGGGTTGAATTATGTTGGATGCTATTATAAGATTGGGAAAAGGGATGTTGAGTTAATTTTAAAAGATACATATAATTGCATGATTCATGAGCTTGTTAATGAGTAATAATTTGCAAATATTTTATCAAGAGCTATCTTTTATTCATGTTTTGATGCTAAATGTTATTTACCTTGTTTAACATGGATTAGTTAGTTCTATGGACACTCATGCATGCATTTAGATGGTCAACTTTCTCCCTCTTGCTAGCCCAAAAATTCCAACAAGCAAAAACTTGTTTCCAACACCTTCAACCAAAGTTTTTCCAGTGAGTCCACCATATCTACCTATTAGCTTTATGCTATTCCGAGTATGTTTATCATGATATTTGTGTTATCTATACCTCTGAATGAAAATGCTTATGTTGTTAATTGTTGTGGGAAAAGTTGGTTATATAGCTCTCGCGAACTTGATGCACACTTTACTTTCATTGCATAAATAAATATGACCCATTGTGATTAAAATTATGAAGTTGTGGACTTGACAAATGTCTTTGGTTGAGAGTTAGCCATATGTGCTGTCACATGGCAAGCTTTCAACATTGCACATCATCTCATTTAGTTGATATCATGTACTTTTGTTTATGGATGCTTACCATGGGTGAAATAAATGGGAAATGAAGTGAGTTTAAATGAGTTTGTATAAATGGTTAGAGAGACGCCTGGGCCGCTAATCTAAGCCATGCATCATTCATGGTGGAAATTTACTTACATGCTATGGTGAACCTTCTGTGATACACCTTACAATAAAAAGCTATCCAATGGTAAATAAAAAGGGTGTTGAGATTGTTCATTATGTTTGTTTGTCTTGTCATTTTGATATGGGCTTGTTCCATATCCTGGGACAAGAGGTACCCCAGTTGACGCTCTTAATGATACTATTATTACTTACAATGATATTTAACTTGAACTTGCTTTGTTTTCCAAGTTGAGTAACACATGGAGTAGGTACTTGTATTCAAGGGGCATGAGACTTTCAACCTGTACTTTGTCAAGCACACTACTCGTATTGCTTTCACTTTAAACTTAATCATTCAAGATGCTATGATAGGGGAATGAGAGCTTGACACCAAGGATTACCATATTACAATCATTAACTTAAGTAGAGAAGTTCAGAAGTTAGATGAAATTTATTCATGCTTTACCTCTACTCATATATATATCTTTCCAAAGTGTCCACCTTTTATATTCAGATTTTCACCAATACTCTATGACCATTGTAGGATGTTCTTACTTATTATTATGCATACATGTGGTCCATAGTACTTTTCTCTTATGTTACACTTTGTGAATTATCATTGAACATCCTTGCATTGAATACTTGATATCACTTCATAAACTATCTTGCATATTGCTACTCCTTTTAAGAATGAATCATTTACTCTATGTAGCAATAGTAATCATCTTTGATATCCATTGATAGTATTAAATTGCAAAGTCCATGTTAGTTTTATCACCTTCATACTCGAGGACGAGTATAGGTTAAGCTTGGGGATGTTGATGCATGTAAAATGCATACATGAACTTTGCATTATTTTACTTATATTCCAGTCATATTTGCATCATATAAGGGTTATATCACTGTTTTATAATGATTTTGGGAATATTTGATATGTTTCCTATTTTTTATGGAATTAACCCTGCGCAGGCAGAAAACCCTATTTCTTTTTTAATGTTTCAGGGACCCAAACGACGTCCAAATGACCTGGAAATTTACGAGCATCATTTTTGGAAGGAACAAGACTGGGAGCGAAGGAAGCAAACAAGAGGAGGCCCGAGGGCCAGATGAGTGGGCCCACGCGGCCCAGTACCTGGCCGCGTGGGACCCCCCTTTGGCCTCGAGCTCCGTTGCCGTCGATCTTTCCTCCACCGACTCCGTTTTGACCTAAAAACGCCTATAAAAATATCCCCCGACGTTCTCTGGAAGGAGCGCCGCAGAAACACAGAAACACCGAAACAGAGACCTGGAGCTGCAGATTGGAGGGGGAAAACTCCGGCGGGGCGCTGCCGGCGTGGTCTCCATCTTCTCCAACGACTTCTCCACCGTCTCCATGATGAAGAGGGAGTAGTCCACCTCTGGACTATGGGTTTGTGGAAGTAACTTATGTATCTCTCTCTCGAGCTTCACTAATTAGTACCGTATGAGCTGCTGAACATGATTACGGTCATCTATGTAATACCTTTGTGGTGGATCTTTTTATGAGTTAATATATGTTTGAGATTGCAATGGTTTTGTTTCAGTTATGAAAGTAGATGCATATTATGTACCCCGTTCTTATTTACTTGTTATGATCAAGCATGTTTATGAGAGCGTGTGAGGGGGAACGTGTGCATTAGTTGGAGTAACGGGGGGTGGCTAGTGCAGTGAACGTGAGAGAAAGTTCTGCGATCCACTTGGGTGTTTTACCTTACTTTGTTGCCTCACTAGGGATAAAAAGAAATACCATGCTACCGGAGATGTGGGTGTGACCATTGCCACTACTCCATGACTAGATCTAGCATGTTCTTATTTTAACTTCATGTCATGATACTTATTGCTATACTCTGAGTTATCTTAATTACTGAGGTGTTATGATTTAGTTCGCATCTTGGTGGAGTATAAGAGAGACTAATAACCAAAAGGTCTCTATGTTAGGACGTGATGCCCATATAATTATAACTTGTCATTAAACTGTTGTGTTGCAATCTCATATGTCAACTCTAGTGTTCCATTGTCTACCACTTTATTAAAGAGAGAGTGCATTTGTGAAACCATGAACCCCGGTCCATTTTTAATCATAAGAAACACCTTTCCAACCACTTTTACCACTTTTCCATTTTCTGCCATTTAAAATCCGAAAATACAAAAACACTTTTACATCTTGCATTCATCATAAAAACCCAAAAATATCATTTATCATTGCTACCACCATCCTTGCATATTTATTTACCACCATTGCATATTTATTTCTTGTTTGCATTGCATATTATCTTGATATCATTCTACACCTTGTGCTTGACAACCACTAGGTGAGGTTGAGGACCAAAACATTTACTTTGTTTTGTAGGTAACCAAAAGAAGGATAGGAAGATAAATCTTCACTACTGATTCCCCGAGAGTTCGATATTAAACCCTCGAGTCACCCCTCGTGGGGAAAACACGTCTTCCACTTACTACACACTCTGCACTTGGAGTCTCAACCTAACCCATTTACTTTTCACGCAGGTAACCACGCGAAGGGCTAGCAAGTATTTTCTGCGCCGTTGTGGGGTAACTACGTGAAGGGCCATCACCACCTAGAATTGATATTGTTAATTATCTTGTTCCTATGTGGCATGTTTCTCAAACAAGTTCCATATTTGCTTAAATGTCATTTGTCTCTCATCATTTGGATCTTGTGTGTGAGAGAGTTTCTTGGTGCTTTGCATGATCGTTGATTAAATTGAAGCCGTCAAGAATCTCTACCTAAGCATATTTTTCAATTCATATCCTTTGCCATATGCTTATTTGTTGTGAAGTTGGTCTTTAATATCATTCCTATATACCACCGAGAAATATCTTCATATACTCCTTGTCCATGACAAGTGATACTCATAATTGTGGTGGAATTTGTAGACCATCTTCATTTTTGGCTCTTGCTTTGAATTGCCTTCTTGTCTTGCCAAATTTGTTTTATCAAACTCTTTTTTGTCTTCCTTGTATCTTTTTGGATTTGTTGTGCTCTACCCAAATTTTGCTTTGTGCTTTCTTGAGTTAGGAAAAGCAATGATCCCATCCTTGTGCATTTACATTCAAGTCATACTTCTAGATAATGCACTATTCTTGGGGAAGCTATCCTACATTGAGTAGAACACTATTCTTTAAATTGGTATTGGATCTTATCTTGAACATGACCTTTGTTTGAATAATATTATGGAGAGTGATGATCCCATTTGTGTGCATTTTGTATTCAAATGCAAGATCATAAATAATGCATGAATCTTGGGGGAGCTATCCTATATACTTTTGAACATTAGTTGTCTTCAATTGACTTTTGATCCCGATGACGCGTCTCTTTGAAAGACAAACATTTTTCGTCTTAGTACTTTGTGCCATCATGAAAAGTGTAGAGGTTTGGTTTATTCCTTGATTTTTTTTCTCATCAATTGGTATCTTACTTTCATTTGGTATCTTTTCAAAGTGGTATCTTCAATCATGTGTTGATTTGGGTCTTTGATATAATTTGGACAATTCTTTTTCTTGTCACACTTGTGTGTGCTTTCTTGGTTTAATTAGTGTTTTGTCCAAATTGTATCTCGTTTGGTTCTTGAAAGTCTTGTGCATGCATATTTATTATATGTATATCTTTTGGCATGCTTACTTTTGTTGATCAATATATAGGATAAACTCCATCAAATCCAAAATGGCTAAGATGTGCATGAAATTCAATTTCATATTAATATGCACATATTTATGTGGAGTTTGTCCTATGTATTGTAGTTGCTCTAACTACTTTGGACCCAATGAGTTTGGGTACCATGTTGTACTTAAATTTGTTTTAGGTACATTGGAGATGCATTGGAAGCTTGTCTCATCTACAAGGAAGGTGTTGTCACCATGTGCTCATTGGAGCCAAGCTTGGATGATCATGAACTTTTATCTTCTACGTCACCCAATGCCATCTCGGTAACAAGTATCTACCTCATGCCTACACTTCTAGCTTTCAACCTTGTGTAGGTTGTTTCATGGCATGAATCTCTTTTGTTGCAATTCATTTGGTTCTTGCAAAACAACTTTATTGCAAATGTGGGCAAGCCGGGATGATTACATATCAAGGGGAATATATATAGTCATTTTCATGATTTACCAATCCCAAATATGTTAATCTAGCATTTTCTACTCTATGTCTCGCATATCCAATATTGATGTTTTTCAAAATCATTTGCCTTTTGTGATACTTGTTATCTTTCTCGGAGCATCCCATTTATCACCTTATCCCTTGTGGATATTTTTGATGCTATGATGAGTGTGTGGTGGAAGTTCATTTATATCTCTTTAAGATAAAATTGAGCTTTGTGCTATGCTTTTAAGCAAAGATCTTATTGGTGTATTTATGACTTCCTCTTGGATATCATGTTCTCTAACTTTGTACCTATTTTGTGTGTGCATGTTTCTTTGTGAACTTATATCTTCATGATGGGTGTCTACTTAGAAACTTATACACATGAGAATAGTTACATCTTTAATTATTATTCCAATTTTTTAGTGACCACCTTTTATTGCTTTTGATTCTTTGGTGGTTTCTAAATGGCACAAGATTTGATTTTCATTTGGTATCTTTTGCATCTTAATAAGCTTGTGAACCTATTTGCTATATTCTCTTTGGTTTGTGTGTATGGGAAAGACATGATATGCACTATGTGCCTCATATATTGAAAGACTATGTTGATGCTCTCTCATCCTTATTATTCTCCTAAAATGTCTTTCGATATCACACCCGTCTCTTTTCGGTTGAGCAAGTCTTTATTTGTGGCTTCTTGCTTTTGTTGCTCAACATTTTATTTGTTGCAAGTTGTATTGCTTCTTTTCTTATCTATGCTCACTTGCACGTGTTTGTGTTCAAATTTTTAGGAGGGAGTGAGGATTCCATGTTGTGCACACCATATTGAAATGCAAATCATACATTGTGCACGTACCTTGGGGAGTTCCCTCTTGACTTTGAGAACACTTTTTGGATCCTTTTGATTGCTTGCTTCTTTGTTGAAGTATCTTTCAATTTGATTTTCTTTTGCAATCTTTGGACCCTCAATATAGTTGGATCTCCTTCCCAACTATTCGTCATTGGATATGTGCATTTGATTTCACTCATATTATGAGAAATGCACACATTTTGGGGGAGCTCTTACTATATTGGCCTTCTAAGTTTTTCCTCCCATTTCAGCAATCGATGCCAATGGGGGAAAAGTTTAGAGGGTTTAAGGGAATTTGATTTTATGCTTTAGTTTCGTTCTTAAGCATTTGCCTTTCATGCTCTTGCATCCTTGCTCTTTGTTGTGCATGGTTGCTTAATTCATTATACAAACCCTCGTAAAAGGGATTGTCATCAATTACCAAAATGGGGGAGATTGAAAGTGCATGTGTTGCCCCATGTGTGGTTTTGGTAATTAATGGCAATCCTTATGGACTAATGTTTGCATTGAGATAGTCTTGTAGATCTTGTCCATAGGAAAAGGTTGGAGTTCATGTGTTGGACTCTAGAAGATTACATGATGACCAAGGTTCTATCCAAGGGATTATATGAAGAATGGTTATGTGAAGAGTTGAGCTTATTGCAAGCATGGCTTGGAAAAGAAGATTGAGTAAACATTCATGTTATCTCCAAGCCATCATATATATCAAGATAAGAAGATGAAGTTCAAGTGGATTCATGAAGACGGAGCTTAGCAAGGCTCTCCCATACCATCATGGTGTATGGGGGAGTATTTGGAGAAGTCTTCATCAAGCATGTGCTAGCAAGCACAATCAAGAAAGGTGTTCCAACTTGAGAGAGTCAAGATTGTCATCATCGAGCTCAAGTGGAATGCGCAAGGCAAAGGTATGATCTTGATAGGTTTTCTATTTTACCGGTCTCATGGTGTTAGTGGGAGACCGGGTTATAGGATAGACGGCGTACTATCAAGAGGGGCTCTCAAGTGAGTAACTTGATTGCATCTTTGTGGAAAGCTCAAACCTTTGCATTTTTGGCATATCATCTTTCTTGGTTCTTATTTGGCTTTTATCCATGTGAGAATGTAGAGCTTGTGTTCATCTCCATACCAAGCTCTATTCATCAAAAACGGATTTCATTTGAATATCTTGTTGCGTTTTTGATGTTCGAGGTTTTACCGGTTTGTCTTTTCTAAGAGAGGTCAAACTCTCTACTGTGGTTTCCTCCTCACATGATGGACTATGATGTGTATATGCATGATCTTGCAGAGCTTGTGACTATCTTCGGAGCAAGCTCAAGATCATAGAAAACGAGTCGGATGAAAAACTTGTTGCGTTTTCGTGTTGGAAATATTATCGGTTTATCCTTGAGGAAAGTCCACACCTTCCCATGTGTGGCAACTTAACTCTATTTATGGTTCTTAATATTTCCAACAAAGTTGGTTTCATCCCATTTGGAGTTTTCTTGAAAAAGTTAGAGGTCGAAGAAGTTTTGTTTCTGGGTGCCCAGCCTGGCCGGTTCCTAGCCGGCCAGACCGGTTCCCAGGCCGGCTGGCTCGGCTGGGTAGCCAATTCCCAGGCCGGCCAGACCGGGTCCTTGGCCTGCTGGCTCGGCTGGGTCGCCGGCCCCCAGGCCGGCCAAACCGGCGTGTCTGAAGACCGTGCTGCCTGTTCGGCCGGCCTGGCCGGCTCCCAGGCCGGCCTCACTGCACTTGCCCAACGGGCACTTTCTTAGGGACCTATTTAAGGGGCTTTCTTCCCCAACGGTTCCCTAACCCTCTTGAGCTCGTTTTTCCCCTCTCTCCTCCATTGTTGACATTTGGAAAAGCTTGCCTACCTCTCAATCCCTCCCATGATTCTTGCATATCTTTGAGGGAAAGTGAGAGGATATCTAGATCTATATTTCTACCAATCCATTCCTCCTCTAAGTGAGGGAACCTAGTAGATCTTGATCTTGGAGTTCTTGTGTGGTTCTCTTCTTTGTTCTTTCTCTCTTCTCCCCCATAAGCATTAGTTGCTTTTGGTGGGATTTGAGAGTGAAGGATTTGAGCACTTGTGCTCTTGCCATTGCTTTGTGCATCGGTTTGTGCTCTCCACGAAGATTCGTGGAAGTTGAAAGTTTGTGAGCTTGTTACTCTTGGGTCTTTGGACCCTAGACGCCTTTGTGGTGGTTGAGACCTTGTGTGGTCACTTGTAGCTGTTCGGGAGCCCCCAATTCGGTTGTGGGTGTGTGCCTCGATCGTTGTTGTAAAGGCTCCGGTTTCCGCCTAGAAGGATTCCGATAGTGGAAGGTGAACCAAACCTTTGTGGTGCGGTTCATCGGAGAAGAAGGTGAAGCCTTTGTGGCGTTGAGATCGACCTTTGTGGTGCCTCACACCTCTCCAACGAGACGTACTCCCCTCAAGAGGAGGAACTCGGAATACATCCTCGTCTCGCGTGCCTCGGTTATTTCTATACCCGAGCTTTTTACTTATGCACTTTACATTGTGATAGCCTTCGTGCTTGAAGTATTCTTGTTGCTATCACCTTGTTGCTTGTCTTGCTTAGCATAAGTTGTTGGTGCACATAGGTGAGCCTAGTTTACTTAGGTTGTTGGCTTGTTAATTTAAACACCTAGTTTTATTCCGCAATTAGCAAGCCTAAACCAGAAAAGTTTTAATCGCCTATTCACCCCCTCTAGGCGACATCCTTGTCCTTTCACTAGGGATCATACTTTCACTAGTGGTCACTCTCAACAATAATAATATAACTGAACACATATAAATACTTCCTCTTCAATATGCACTTAGGTGCTACTCGGAACTATTCTCTTGTTGGATAACGAACACCAAGACACCGCGTAGGCTTACAAAAGCACACGTTAAAGTTTGTATTCCACATCTAGGGCACAACACGCTGTCACTAAGAGCACCCAAGATAGTACTAAACAAACACCACAATTTTATAGTGACATCAAACACAAAGAACATCTCATGGTAAATATCACTCTAATCTATTATCCTGGTAGAGTCACACACGCACCCACACTGTCAACAAGGCTTTGTGTTCTCAACAATGACTCCGGAAATTATAATGATAAAACCAATTGAGTAGCATATCCATAACATATTGAAGGGGAAACATCTATGAATTCAACTAGATTACAATGCTCATGATCACATAAGATCACATCATGGGAAGCAGCAACGGCGATGAAGATGGCTCCGGGGGCACTTCCCCGTCCCGGCAGGGTCCCGGAACAAAGACTTCTGTCCCCCGAATTAGGGTTTTTGATGGCGGCGGAGCTCGGACGCGTTTCTGGGAAAAGTCTTCGTTGTTCTTGCATTTTAGGTCACGGGTGAATATATAGGCGAAGAGGCGACGCGAGGCGGTAGACGAGCGGAGGAGGTGGGCCACGGCGCGGGCAAGGCCCTGGCCGCGCCCCAGCCCGTGTGGGGCCCACGAGCTCCGTTTTGGACGATGTCCAGGTCCACGACGATAAGCAGGAAATTTCCAAAAACTTTCGCGACTAGACTTTTTTGATTTGGCGTCGTCTTCGGGTAGCTTCGGGGACATCTTTAAAAACTGTCTGGTGGGGACAGATTTCAGGAAATCATGCTCCTTTTATGTTCTTGTCAATTTCCAAGGAATTCCTACACATCAAAATATAAAACAAGAACATTGTGCACTTTTGCAACTATTAGTAGGTTAGTCCAGTAAATGTCTAAAATGCTATAAAAACATAGTAGAAACATGTGGCATTTGATATAAAACAAGCATGGAACACCAAAAATTATAGATACGTTTGAGACGTATCAAGTCTCAATTTTTTTCTTTTGCGTTATTTCTTCGTCTTTTGTTCACGGTACTGTCTACATGATTGCGGGTAATATCAGATATGGGTTGTTGAGAAGAGAGATTACCATGTGTGTCTGCCTAAATGTGCATATGAAACTAAAGTGCAGTAGGATGTTATCCACTTTCATTCCTTTGAGAAAGTTTTATCTTCAATGTTCCACCGCTATTCTTTGCACATATAAAATCATATGGCTTATTGTACACCAGGTTAACTTTATCTCAACTAATATGCCATGCATCTTATCCAATCTTATGAGTTACCTTCAATTAGTCTCATGGAGTAACCGACGGTGACAATTTTTTGATTGTTGAACCGTTTAGGTTCACCGCCATACCGAGAGACATGTATTCACTTTTACCCACTGGGTCAGCTGCAGTTTAGTCTATTATTATCAAGCCACAACATAGGCCGGATCACATTTTAGTTTGGTACAACACATATTGAGTTTCGACTTTGGAGTGATTACATGAAGATTGGTGTACTTTTTTGCTTTGTGATTAGAGGTTGTATTTGCAAGCTTTCGAGGTGTGTTTTAAAGTAAGCTTGTTGTTGCCGCATTTGATCCTGAACGAATTAGCTCGAGGTATATTTGTGCAACCAAAAGTCACTAGCATCATTTCTTGTTTTCGTGGTTGTTGTAAGCTGCATACCGGGATAGTATTGTGTATTATAGTGCCGTGTCTATCTCCCATTTTTGTTGCTGCCTTTTATGCATTTTTTGTATAATGGTATAAAATTTGATCTCCTAAGCATGAATATTGGCTGAATTTGTTTGTGACAAAAGAATCACCTCTTAACTGCTGCACACAAAATAAACTATTTGATGTGCACTCGAGTTAAAGTCGAGAAAATGTTTACTCCTACTTC
Source organism: Poa pratensis (assembly GCA_947311845.1). Taxonomy (NCBI): domain Eukaryota; kingdom Viridiplantae; phylum Streptophyta; class Magnoliopsida; order Poales; family Poaceae; genus Poa; species Poa pratensis. Next base: position 44,309,838 of record CAMZMU010000045.1, read on the forward strand.
TGTTTTTTCACGTGAAGTTTTTTTTTTTGAATTGGCATATTATGTCTCATGTTCACTTGTTTTGCTTTTGTCATCTCAATGGGTGCATGATAACCATCGTGGCACATGAGTTTTGCACAAGCACCATCAAGAAGATCCAAAAACATTATGCACACACAATTACGAGTATTATTTTGCCCACCGATAGTGATGCATGCACTTACATATCTTTTTTTTTTGAGATTCCCTCAACTTAGTACAGCTGTAGTATCTGAACTTATGCACTAACTCACACCACACGCACGCCACACACACACGCCCCTAGTGCACAAGCTAGATCATACACTAGTACTAAACCGCGAGCCTAGACAACTCCAGGGATAAACCCTGTGGCAGGGTAGCACTGCAATACCTCTGACCGAACCGGGAGGGAATGAAACAAATCGACACTGTTCAACATGAAACAGTGCCGCGAGTGAGGTGACCCAGAAATTCGCTCCCTGGGAGTCGAACCAGCAGGTAGGCCGGCCACTGCCATGCTCTACCACCGCGCCACTGGCACGTCCTCTGCACTTACATATCTTGATGTGCATTCATGAACTTAAATGGTTCTTTGAACCACCTACTTTTTTTTGATAGGAGGGCCTCGCCCCAATTTTCATTAAAATGAAAACTGATAATACAACTTCCATAATTCAGTTTTCACTCACGCCGGAGGCAAAACTCCCCCAGAAACGCTAAAACCACTACCCAGGCACTACAACTAACTCCAACCTACTCAGCTCCAGCCTTAGGATGACTCCAACGGGGCGACCCATCGAGTCCGCGCGCATCCGTTCGTGTCCGCGAGGGCCAAAAACACGGCCCAACGGG